>APFE031681744.1:129444-223632 GCA_000404065.3 Pinus taeda | reverse complement strand
TGAAAACATGGCATGATCCAGATTAGACTGTTGGACCATCCATCCAAAATTGAATTCTTATGAAAACTGATACAGACACTGCCTTCTTAGGAAAATATGAGATCTTTGCATTTGCCAAAGCAGAGCATATTTGGACCTTTAACATCTAATCATGAAAAATGAAACTATTGGTATAGGTATCCAACAGTATGCACCCATGACTCAAGATCATATTGTAGGAATCCAAATCACATGCCTAGTGTAAGTTGGCAGACTTATTTACCTATATTCAAAGATCAGAAAGGAGATGATGTTGCTTTGTATCTAATTAGGTTTCATATCTACATTTGTAAGTTTAATGTTAAATTTCATGAATATTGTCTTGTGAAGATGTTCATGGTATCCTTAGAAGAAAAAGCAAGATCTTGGTATGAGAATTACTTATTTCTAGTCGTTATTCTCTTAAGGAATTTCACACAACATTTCTTGAATATTATAAAGAATCTTATCCATATTTGTTGCTAGCTCAAAATTGTTGTGATCATTTTGAAAACTTTATTCAAAATCTTGGAGATATTTATGGAGATGATGAGTTTGTGGAGGAATAAATTATTGAAGCTTTGTATGAAAACCCTTTTCGTCATCAAGAAGAAAAGCTACAGGATATTAGTCATGATATTCAAGAAAAGTTTCAACAAGTTGTAGGTTATTCTCTAGCTGAAGATGAAATATATCAAGAGTTTGAGGTGGATATTCATGTCCCTTCTCTTGAGATAGGTGAAAGTTTGTAGCCTTTTCAGATCTTAGATGATCAAGAGGAGAATCATGACAGTCAATCTACTTTTCCCACAAATCTCTTATCTCTTGATTCATTCATTGAAGAGCACCTTGTTCTAAACTCCCCAAATGATACACCAATTATTCACGAGCCTTCATCCTTGGAGTTGATAAGTTCTGACATTTTAAAAGGTGAAAACAACGCTTTGGTTGAGATGCCTCAAGAGTCATTTCTAAATGTTCTTTTTATTCAAGATGTAACTTCAATTGAAGATTTACAAGAATATATGAAACATTTCCCTGACCTTGATGATGAGAAGGTCAAACAATTTGTTGCCATATATTCCGACGTTATGTTGAAAATGAAGGCATAAAATAGCGACAACTTCCAGCTATTAATGAAGAGAGTGCTTATCTTTTTGCTGATCTTCAAAACGGGATTATGTTTCATGTTTTTCAAGATCCTTTGAAAATTAAATTAGAATCATTAGGAAAAGCTAATTTTGTAGCATTCTTAGATCATTGGGATATTTTTAGTTGGAAGTTTGAGTTGCTACCTTTCATACTTTTCTTTCTTTTCAAATAAACTATTAGCAAGATTTTGTTTAATAGTCATCTACTTGATTAGGTTTACACGCATTTTTATATTGCTTGAATCAAGATCTTACATCTCAGATGTTAGAATAGAATTGTCTATACATAAGTAAGCTTGTTGAGCAAGTGCCTTTTTCACCATTTACTCTACACTTTGCAATGTTCAATATCATTTTCAATTTGTACAAAGGTTTGAGTTTCAAAATAGGTCACAAGTTGTAGGTTGAGGGGTGTGAGAACTACTGAATCGTCAGGAATAGGAGTTGCACATCTTTATTTTGCCATAGGGGGCTAGCATCCCCAGTTGGTGCCAATGTTATCAGATGATAAATTTTGGTAAAATTTATGCCCTGGGCCTGTTAAGATTGGTATGCAGACTTTAATTCACATTTGGGAAGATCTAATAGGTCATATCCCTGACACAAGCTATGAAGCAGTTGGACAAGATTTGCATCATAAATTATTTCAGTATGTCCAACTACATTGAAAAGGATATGTCGATAGCATGGAATTTCTAGATGGCCATCACAAGATATCACTAAGGTGAAATGTTCCTTACAAAATATTCAAGATGTGATTAACTTCATACAAGTAGGTGGAAGATAAAAACTAAATGAAACCACATGAGGTACCATGAATGCAACTGGCATGGTTCAAGAGGTGTAGATGCACAGTGAGATTCTCTATAGTCATGGAGGTTGGGCTATTTCTTTCGCTACTACTTTAACACTTATCTCCGAAGGTGCAATAACAATTAGTAAAACTAATGGTACCATGGAAACACAACCTTATGAGAAATATGTAAATAAATTAATTCATGTGCCACATAAGCTTCCATCATTGTATACATCATTGTTCCAAGGCTTGGCTATAATGTTATCCCTCAAAAAAAGTTCAGGTATACAAGAAGGCCATAAGAGCGTCATGATAATGAAACATATTGCTTGAGGCTTTCTAAGATGGAGGGTCATCACTGTTACTGTAGGATTCTGGAGTTGTTTGTGAATGTATGGGAAAAATGGTTTGATTTCAATCGTTGATTATATTTTAAAACTCTCACTTAAAAATGTCTTCATAATTTGTCACATTATGAATCTTTCATCATCGTTTCATTAAAAAGTTGTGGACTCCTCAGATATGGTTGTTGAGGTATTGGATAGTAGGCACCATTAGGGTACAAGGTGTCACCACCTGGAAAAACATTGGGAAGAAAATTGCAAGAATAAAGACCTCATCGTTTTACATAAAAAGTGTGACCTTATTCCTGATTGGGCCACAAAAGGGTGGCTTCATGTGCTCCCACAGGATTTTCCTACTCTTGTTTTCCATGTGAGCATCAAAATTCATTTGGCAAGTGTTCACTTATTTCACTTCTTTGGAAATTTGCACTTATGAAGAATGACAAGCAGACAATATCAGTTGGCTTGTAATCTATGATGAGAAAATTGGACAATAATGGATGTGTGTCAGGAAATCTGCCATCAAGGAGCTTAGAGTTGAAATTTTAGATGCACACATTAGCCAAGATTGTTTGGATACTTAATATCCTTCCTAGACAGCAAGGGGTTAACTCATATGCTAGAAAGAGATCAAGAAGACAACATGCCTACAAAGAAAATATTTAAATAATAAATTGGCAATAGAACAAGAGAAGTTTTTGTTTTCAGCTTATCACGTGCATTTATGGTGGGGAGATTCTTGACCGACGGTATAAGATGTCTTTGAAGTCATGTCCCATTTCCTCAAAAATCTATATATCCATGGAGTACATTATTCTAACTAACTACTTTCCTCTCCACACTTATCTAGAGCTTCAAAGGCCATCTAATCCTTAGGGAAAAATTTAGACCTTTGGAAATTTCATAAGTGGTGTGTTCATTTTTCTATGTGTTGGAATTTATGTGTGGACAAGAGTGAAATGGAAAGAAGTATTTAAAAAGGTGAGAAATACTCATATAGACCTGAGTTAAAATGGGAAAAATTAAATCTTCTTACTCTTCTCGAACTCATTTTGAAAATTTATGTTCACGGAAAATTCAAGGTCAACACGATTAATCAGAAGGCATCCCACATCCCGATTGTTATGAAACGAACTCACAAAAAGATATAAAAGAGAGATGAATTCTTTCAAAATAAGCCTCTTTAAGGGGGCAACCTCCTTTACATTACATAAATGAATAATTCTTCGATGATACAAATGACAAGACGTACTTTCTATATATAGGAGTCTAAGGGGTCATATTAATCAGAGCTGACATAACAATAATAATGTAAGGGCACAATAATAACAATAGTGGGTTTCTGTGGGGCATAATAATAATGATATGGGGACTACATGAGCACAAAAATACAATAAGGGGGTTGTACTAATAACAATAAGGGGTTACACTAGTAATATAGGGACTTAACATGCCCCTCTCCTTCTAAAAGTGTTGTCCTCAATGCTTGAGTATTTCTTGATGCTTCTGTATAAAATTCTTGTCCTCCCATGTGGAATCTTCAATGGGTATGTTCTTCCACTCGACGAGATGCTTGAAAATTGATTGATTTTGTAGTTATCGAGTTCTTGTTTCTATGACTACTCCAAGTTCCAATATGATTTTTCCTTCCTAGTCAAGTTCTGGCAATATTGTTTGAATCGGGATCTTCTACAATTTTTGAATGAGTGGCCACACTTATTCATCATTATTAAATTCATCCCTTAATTCATTTATCCAACCTAGTTGGATAATAGAAATAGCACAAAAAAACGCTTCCACATCCTCATCCTTTCTTGAGAGTGCATCTGCAACAATATTTTTCTTCCCCTTTTTTAGATGATTTCAAAGTCATAACCCAACATATTTGCGACCCATTTTTTGTGTTCTTCTAAAGATAATCTTTGTTCTAAAAAGTATTTAAGACTATCATGATCCATTTTTACCTTAAAGTCTCTTCCCATTAGGTAAGTTTGCCATTTCTTAAGTGCATGTAGTATTTCCAACATTTCCTTCTCATAAAAAACTTGCTTGAGATGTAGCCATAAAAATATCCAATCGCCTACATCAAAACTTCTTTCACTGCGATGTTCATCTGCCTATTGTTTCATTCGATTCTGCACCAAAGTGGTGTTATCATTTAAAATTTGGAGAACTTGTTGTTGATGCTTGATGTGATCTTTCGCTGCTTGAATATGTTTCTTCTTGATATGTCCTTATTTCTTGAGAGTTTGAGGAGTGGTAATTTCTTCCAATGCATTACAATATATGGTCAGATTGATTTCTTGATGCTTGATGTGATATTTCACTTCTTGAACGTTTTTCTTCTTGATATGTCCTCATATGTTGATGGTTTGAGGAGTGTTAATTTTGGCCAATACATTACAAGATATGGTCAGATTCATTTCTTCTTTCTCAAAGTGATCTTTCACTTCGTGAACCCTTTTCTTCTTGATATGTCCTTCTATCTTGAGATTTTGATGAGTTGTAATTCTTGTCAATGCTTTACAAGAAATGGTCAGATTCATTTCTTCTTTCTCTGGGGTCGGTTTCTAGTGTATATCCTCTTCTTTTGATGTTTCTTGATCATTTTCTTCCTTCTCTACATAATCTATGTAAAATAATTTCTTCTCAGCACACTTATGACCTTTAGTGTATTTGCTATCACAGTTGTAAGAAAGCTCTTTTTCTTTTTTTTATTCCAATTTTTGTGGTGTAAACCTTGTAGGTTGTGGAAGGCTAGGAGAAAAAACACTTCCATAATTATAGTCATGAGTTGTGGGATTCCTTGTTTCCCTAATTTCACTTTCAATTTCTCTTTCCAACTTGAATGCCTTCTCCAATGAATCAGGTTTCAAAAGAAGACATCAATCCTTTGCTTGTATGGAATATCATTTACCCTTATATTCAATTTTTTAAAGTCCTCAATGTGCTCTACCATTGAACCCTGATTTATCAACTGGCTAAAGAAGGTGTTTCTCTTTGTATCCTCATAATGTGTTATCATTTCCTCTATGAAAATTGACCATGTGACAAGTGATTTACAAGAACAGAGTCCTTCATGCCATAAAAATTTATTCGTTTCTAAATATAAAGATGCAATGCGTACCTTTTGTAACACTTCCACCTCATGTACGTCAAAATATTTCTCCTTCTGTAGTATCCAATTTAATAGATCCTTGCCATCAAACTTCCTCATAACACCTTTTCTTGATTTTAGGAGTTAGATCTTGAAATAACTGTAACTCTGTAATTTCAGATCTCCCAGTTCTCAATTTACATCCTGAAGTAGTCCTCGGAGTCCTATTTATAACCCCTCGAGTATGATCAAGATTGGATTCGACAAGGAAGAGTTATGTCAAATCTCCCATGATAACCTGATTATAGACTGGTTCAGTAGAGCGAACTTGTATGAAGTACCATGTGTCACGGTTTCCACCCTAGGACCTTAAACATATACATCGAAAGCTAAAGTCTGTCCTCTTTCTGAAACTTTTGATGAAATTTCAATCTGATGATCAAAGAGAAAGTTATGACAATTTTCCCAAGATCACCTATTTGGTATGTAATTTGGGAGCCTACAACAACCCTAAATGTCTTGGACTGTATCTCCAAAACTATAACAAAACAAGATCAGAAATTTGGGCCCGAGCTTTAGAAAGTTTTCAGCTCAAATGGATTTTAATTTTAGAGTCTGAAACTTTGTAGACAAACAATTATAGTGAAAATGCCACGATGGTCTGTTTGAGATGGAACTTTGGACCGTGTAAAAGCCCTAACTTCCTCAGGTTATATCTCCAAACATATAGCGATACAACAATTGAAATTTGGACCCATGGTTTAGAGAAATGTCTTCTCAAATGGGTTTTAATTGTAGCTTTTGAATCATTGTAGAAAGAACTCTATAGTGAAAATTCCATGATGACCTATTTGGAGCAGCAAAATCCTAGAATCCAAAGCTCTGACGCCAAATATTATGAAACCAGCTCACTAAAATATATAAAAGAGAGATCAATGCCTTCAAAATAAGTATTTTGAAGGGGGTAACCTAATTTACATTACACAAATGAATAATTCTTGGATGATACAAATGACAAGACCTCCTTTGTATATATAGGAGTCTAAGGGGCCATAATATAATCAGAGCCGACATACCAATATAATATAAGGGCACAATAATAACAATAGTGGGCTTCTATGGGGCACAATAATAACAATATGGGGACTACATGGGCAAAACAATATAATAAGGGGGCTGTACTAATAACAATAAGGGGTTACACTAGTAGTATAGGGACCTAACACCAATCCACAAATAGGAAGAATGGACGAGAAAATGCTCCAAAACATTTCAAAAACACTAAAGAAGATCCAATGCTTGATCGCAGTGGGGCATCTACTATAGAAAATCCCGATGAATAATATGTCGTTGAAACAGGACACCTCTTTATTCAGAACTTACCTTGTACTAAGTTAAAATACTCGGTTGATTTATTCAATTACTGAGGTCTGATTTCAGAGGTATGTCTTTTTCTTGATAAAGAGCTAAAAAGGCTATATTTAGGTTCTTTACATGCTTCTTGAATCTCCTACAAAGGCATTTTAGGAGCTAGAAAAGTCATATTTCAAGACAGACTTTAGGCTTCTATAGAAAGGGTTATTTATAATTTTTTAGTGATTGCTTCTCTATGTTGAAAATCTCATCCACTATGTAGAAGATATGGAGTTTGTGTGTTGTGGATTTGATTATTACCAAGTTTGAGGTTTATCATTCCTCAAATCCTTTCTTTAGAGATTTGGTGTCTTCTACGAATTACAGTTTCCTACATTCATTGGATGTACATAATTGCAAGTGTTTTGTTCTGCAAACACACTAGAAGCCCTCACGCAATTCCTAGGAAAGGGTGGTATCTACTCATTACTAATCAATAATGTCAGATGTTACAGTTTTGACTTCATCTGGAGATTTTCAATGAATTAAATCAGCTTACCAGACATATAAAATGGAATATGAAGTGTTCAAATGGTGTGTTATTAGCAACTTGCATATGGGTAGTCTATTCAACCCTCGAGAATCAAAACTTGTTATCTACTAAGGTGTAAATTTTCCAATCTCATTGATTGCCTCTTTCGTTCACATTTGGGTTTTAGTTAGATGGTGCTCTAGTTTTCATGGAAATATGTAAATGAGTTTGTGATTTTAATTTCTAAGTTGCAATGCAATTTTATTATGAGCCCTGTATTTACACAAACAACTTAAAATTGGTTCCACGTGAGGCCAACTACAGCCAAATCACCCAAGCATCAATTTTTGCAAGCCTGCATATATATAACCCCTTCTATGAGAGTAAAAGAGTTGATCTCAAAGTAATTCTCTTCAACTAAAAAGGGAAAGAGAACCCCTAATAAAAAACCTAGTGGGCAAACTTTTGAGGTATTTGGGTAGTATGAAAACATCAAATAGCCTCTCAGCTACAAAGATGTATCATTCAGTCAATTTAGGACCACAAACTAGATTGTCTATGCAAAGATAGGGCACCTATCAGTGTTGGCAAATAATCAACAAGTGTATCAAATCTCACATATTCTGAGCATTAGACTCATTACTAGCAACTGAACATGTTAAAGCACCCTTTCAATATAAAGGAAGACATGTGGCACAATTAGCTCGAGAGGTCTATGTTTATAAATAGGTTCTAGGTGGCAACAAGAGGATAAACATCAACTCCTATTTTTAAGACAAATAGGAGACACCTACCCTATCATGTGTCAAACTCTCTCAAGCAAGTTATTTTCATGCTATTTTGGGAGATTGTATTCATAATTGAAGGGAACAATCTGATATTCAAACGTGGTAGAAAATTAACTTTCCAAATTTTGTGGCAGAATTAGAACCCAAAGAGGTAGACAACAACCCTAAGATTCTATTTCAAGAATATTTCACCCGTCCAAAATAATTCTGAACATTTTAACAAAAAGTTAATTGTTATTTTTATGATTGTATTTAACTTTATTTTCTAGCAAAATGAGGAAGGAGTTTAAGATTACTTTTATTATAAAAATGTGTATTTTGTAATACGAATGGGTTGTTGAGGGTGGAGTAAAAGAGATATTTTTCTCTCATTTGAAAAACTATGGAGTTTCAATACAAGTGATCAATAAAAATGTACCGAGCTATTTTTATCAAGGATTCCTATGTCATTAGCTACTGGTTATGTTTTTCATTTAGTTTTTATGTGTTTTTCTCTAAGTTATTCATAAAACATTTTATTTTTCCATTATCTGAATGAAGATTATATTTACAAAAATCATCCAATATAGATGCTCTGTTTAATTCATTTCAAATAATATCAATGTTTTTTTTCTAAAGTTGAGCATAGAATTGATCCCTGAGATGCTTTATGTTTAATGGGTTGTTCTCCTTAATTCTTTTATCATATGCTACAACAAATTCAAATATCCAAAAGTATGACTACCTTGCCCCTCTCATAAAATCTCTCTATAACCAGTGATTGTTGACTTTCATCAATCAAACTCCATGCCCAATGGACCTCTCCTTTACCTTGCAACCACAATTTTAAAACCAATTTCTTGATCATCATACCTAGCCTAAGGCACTAAATTTTGACTGATTGAAAATTCAGTCAGAGATGTCCCTATTTGAAGCTGGAAGGGTTAGATCCCAGTGTTGTAAGTGGTTTTCTGGTTACCTCTAGGTTTCTCTCCACGGCCTAAGAAAAATAAAAAGTGATAACAGGTGTGTAGGAGCTTCTAGAAAATGGTTTGGGAGCATTTTTTAGGTGACTCAAGCAACAGGTAAGTGCATTTTTCTTATATTTTTTTTGCATTTTTTACAACAATTTACATGTCCATTTTTTCACAAGTTTGTGCATTTTTTCTTTATTTGTTTATAGCATTCTTGGCCTAATCAAGGGTAGTAGGGAAGGGGAAAAGGAAGGGGAAGAATATCCCCATTGGTGATGCTCCCCTGTTCCAATTCCATCTAGTTATACAAGTGTTCTCTCTATTAGAAGTGGGGCTACAACAACAACTTCAGATGTTGAGGGAAAAATGAATTTAGAAAGACAACAGGCTCAAGAAAACAAATATCCCTTGTGGAATTATGTCATAAGAGACCAAGGGCCAGGAAAAAAGTTGAAGGGAGGAGCAATGTTGCTTGGAAATAAAACTATTGCAACAATCATTTTAATAGAACTTAATAACATGTGAAAGGTATTTTTTTGGCTTTACCAGGTTGTGGAATTAGAGTGTGTACACAAGTGTCTTTAGCTAAGAGGAAAGAAATGGAAAAATAGGTCAATGTTAGTGTTGCAAAAGTAGTTGCATCATCTAAAAAAATAAGAATGGTGGTCTCCTTCCATTCTTGAGGAAAAGAAAAAACAAATTTCCATTTAAGAGTTTTGGTGGGGCTCTAGTTCAAGGAACAAAAAGAAAGGAAGCGGCACTTGGTCTAAGGGATAAGATTTTTCAGAAAGAGAAACAGGAAGATTTGATCTCATCGTTGCATTTTTCTCCTACTAGAACTTCATATTCTTTAATGTTGCGTGCTTACATGTACTTATTGAGATGTTCCAACCTCTAACTCAAGAGGCTCCATTAGGGTATGTTCTTGTTGGGTCAGAGAAGCTTAGAACCACATTGTTGACTAAGAAAAGGAAAGAGGTGGATAAAATGCTTGAGCTTATTAAATCAAAATGGCCAACCTCTGGGGTTAGTATTGTTCTTGATAGATGGATAGATCTAACACGCCGCACACTCATTAACTTCATGTTGTCTTCCCTAAATTTACCAATTTTCTTGAAATTAGTGTATGCACTTGTACAATACATGGATGCACAATATATTGGTGAGTTGTTCATTAAAGTTATTGAATATGTAGGTGTTGACTCTTGTGTGGAAATCATTACAGACAATGCATTTGTTTGCAAGGCTGTTGGCATGATTATGGAAGCTAAATATCCACAAGTATTTTGGATACCTTGCATTGTCCATTCCTTGAATTTAGCACTTAAATGTATTTCTTCTGATGTGCCTTGGACTAGAAGTATTATTCAGGATGCATGACATATCTGCAACTTTGTTCAAAATCATACAAATGCCCTCACAATATACAAGGAGTACACGAATCTATCATTGTTGAAGGTTGCAAATACATGGCTTTCCTCTTCATTCATCATGTTGAAGAGTCTAAGGGAGGTCAAGACTAGTCTTGGGGCCATGATTATTTCAGATTTTTGGTCTTTTTAGATAAGGACAAATCAAGCATCCTCAAAAGGATTCAAGGACACATTGTTAGACGATGCTTGGTGGGAGAGGGTATATATAACTATTAATAATGTACCATATCATTACTTTGCTATGGTTTGTAGATACAAACCAACCCATCCGAGGAGAGGTTTATGAGCGATGGGATTCCATGATTGAGTCCGTGAGGACCATTATTTTACATAGTGAGTGCCTTGATTATGAGACATCATCACAGGCCTTATTCACCACCATACAAGATATTCTAGGGCAGAGACAAGAAGGAATCAATGGTTGAAGGGTAAGAAAAACATGCGGGATGTCTTTCTTGATGATATAGGTTTGGACACTAGTGTTGAGTTGGAATTCAAGGCCAACTTCGATCTTAATGACCCAATGCTATAGACTATCACTTTTGATGATGGTGATATTGTTGAAAGGTCATTCTCCACACTAGAGGTGCATAGATGACATTCGATACAGAAGAGGAGGAGAGCATTGGTGACCATGATAGTGATTCTGATTTTGATAATGATGATTGATGACTCATGAATCATGAGCTACCTAATGCCTTGTAGTTATTTCAAATTTTTTGTTTCTATTTTCTATTGACATTGCTACTACCTATGTAACACATTTTGATTTGATGACTTAATGAGAAAACTATAGTTTCTTGTCTTTCTCCTATTGGATCATTAATGAATCTGTCACAATTGTATTTGTATGCAAAATGTTATTTTTGTAAAAGTTACAAATTTTAAATTTACAATGTAAAATCTAGATCTATATTTCAATATATCAATTAGTATTTATATAAGATATATATATAGAGCCCATATTGTTCCAGGGTCAACGTGACCATGCGGGACACTCGAATCTTCATGTGCTGCGTGTTCAGTGTCCTCGTGTCAAGCAACTTAGATTAAATGCATATTATATTACGGATAGGATAAACCCTTAGCATTTAGGTTAAAGTTTGTTAAAGTTTCAAATACGGTTGGAAAATTTATATGGGAGTGAAACTTATTCTCCCTATGGCTGCGAGGTATTACTCTTTAGATAATGCGTTGAGTTCTTGATTAATTAGAGTTTGACTAAAAATTAAATAATTCTAACATTATAAAAAATTCAATTTATTTTTTTTTAGTTTTTTTTAAATTTTTTTTTTTTAATTTTGATATGTTTAGAGGCTTTGAACAGTATTCTGTAATCATGTTGATGTACAGACTCTGAAACATAATGGTTACGAAAGCAATGAATGCACATAGTTGGAAGGAATAGTTGGCATACAGACCAGTGATGTACAAGCATAGTTGGCATGTAGACCAGGTGATGTACAGAGTCTGAACATCCGAGTAATTAAGCGTCCAGGAAAAATGACATGACACTACAAAATGATTTTATTTACTATGTACCAGCGATTGTTCAATAATTTTTGCAGCGTAATATCTTATAGCTAGCTGAAGTTAAGGGAAATTTGGGAAAGTGGTATGATTTGACAGACAGAATAATCTTTCTAGTCATCGCATTCCCTGTGATTATTTGCATGGAAGGGAAAGTTACATTAAAATATATCTCCAACTACTCGAGAACGCAAGTAGTCATGAGCTAACCTCAGCATTCCATTTGGCCCGTAGTAGTTTTTGAAATGAGTGAATGACAAATAAGAAGCCAGTGACATGCAGAGAAAACAGAGGTAGCCGGTGACAAACACAACCAGAGGAATCTATTTAGTTTTCAAATTTTTAATATTTTTTTAATTTATCAGCTAAATTTCTGAAAAAAATTATGTCAAATGCAACTAAATCAGCTCTCCATATTTTTCATCCGAAACTGCACAAAGAAACAACCTCTACCACTACAAGGTGTGATAGTAAGAACACAACTACTTCTATCGGTGATATTTTATGTCTTCCGAAAAACATTCCAAATATTAATTCACAACTAAATATAAAAAATTTGTAATGTAACTATCTTACAATGTTACCAATTTGTAATTACCTCCTCGGTTAATGAGCTCCTTAGTCCAACCAATGATTGACAAGTAGTCGTCATCGTCCAGGTAACAGAGTTGTCTCGTATGAAACCACCTAAACATAAAGGCAGTTTTATATGCTTCTGGGTTGTTTTGGTATCCACCGGTGACGTTCAAACCTGTATGTGGGCCTCACCGCTATATGTCGCTTTTTGAACGATGTTATTTTCAGGCAAAGGCTAACTAGCTTGCTATAGTGGTACATGCATGTTCTATAACAAAATAACACACAGCCTTTAGTGGCTACATAAATTAAAATAAAGACTCTGTATTATTTTGTTATAGAGCATGCATGTACCAAGGCATTTAATGCCTTATAGCAAGCTGGTTAGCCTTTGCCTTATTTTCATTGAGAATGGCTTATTCCCCTCAATCCCAATTTATGTACACCATGATGTGGCAAGGAACTAGACTTCATTTATTAAACAGTAATGATCATTTATATTTATAAATAAAAATATACACTATAATACAAATAATATTTTTATTAAAAATTAACTTTATAATTTTTATATAAATAAAATATGTCAAATTTACTAGAACCTTTAAAACACATTAAAATAACTTAAAAGAACCTTAATATGCATTCCTTAGATGAAGGTAAGGAGATAATATAAAGAGATGGCAAAATTACCTCATCAAACTTCGAATAAAGTGGGATTGTAAAATACCCAGTCATTACTTCCTTTTGTAAGGTCCATGACAACATGGAAAGAAGGGCACCTTAAACAGAATGACAAGATCCCTGTCAAATCTCAGTTGTTGCGCAATGAGAGACCCCATTCGTAATCATAATAGACAAATCTCAGTTGTTTTGCAATGAGATATCCCATTCGTGATCACAATAGACAAATATATTCAAGCCTCAAGAAAATTCTACAAAAGAAAGAAGAAATTGAAGAAGAAAAAAAAAAAGGAAAGAGAGAAAAAAAGCCATGAAAAGATTTATGAAAGACACCATTGCAAGCTTCTTGTAAGCAACCTTGAGCTTTGAAGAAGTACAATCAAATTTAACCCCCATTACTGACTAAGAATCTTTAACTTCTATAACCCTTGGACATACATTATGTTCGGCTCAGATTTGCAGAAAATATAAAATTGCTTCTGTCCGCAAATATCCATGGCAATCACATTTTTTTATGTTAACAAATTAATGGAATTAGCTCAAAATAACATTCCCTGTAACAACAACGTCTCATAAGTCAACATAAACTACAGAAAATAGAAGAACATAGATTACCAATACGATGCTCAAATTAGACTCTGGGACATAGATGAAGATAGGGAGATCTCATATTGTGTGAAGTATGCATAGCAGTAAAAAAATCCAATGTGTGTAAGCGACGTTTGTCACAGTGTGTAACTCTTTCTGCAAATGCCTCGCCTCAGACTATATGCTCCAGGAAAACCATGAAAAAATGTATAACATGCAGACTATGGAAATACGAAGAACGAAGAGACACAATGGAGAGTAACCAAGAAATGTAACAACATATTTAATGACACAATGTGCGAACATCTAAATACGGCATGGGTGTAGGTCATGCACAAAGAAACCTGACAAATATGTTAGGCTCTTGTTGCACATATGTCATGCTGTTTTTCCACATTAATATGACCAACTCTCTAACGCATGCAATATTTGTACATTGAAGAATTACAGAATGGTAGAAATGATTAGATTAGATGATAGAAATGATGAATAATCTAATGTGAATGTTAAAGACTTCACCCGGGCACTTTCCATCTCCATCACGTATGAATTTCACAATATAGCTTTACTTGCAATGTTTTTTCTATGAACTTTATAATAACGTATCTGGTCCATTATCTCTTTTATATAAAGTTTCCCTTATAATTTAATTTTTTTTTTTTTTTTTTTTTCCTCATGTAGTTTTGATCGCCTCGTTTATTTAGACTTTTCTTTAAATAATAATTTAAGTCATATTTTGCAGATTTTTTAAATCAATATAAGATCATTTTCCTATAGTTCACATTAAAAAAAATAAATATTTAGAGAGTTTGATTCCCTTTTAATTTTCTATTTTTAAAATTATAAAATAATTTTAACATCACTAAAGTGACAAACGTTACTATATAATAAAAAACCAAGTTGTACGGTCATTCTTTCTACTTAGTTACTATATAATAAAAAATTAAGTTGTACGGTCATTCTTTTAAAATAGAAAGAAGAATTATTTTATTTTAATGTGGTATAATTTTCTAGCTCTTAGTCTACTTTTTCATTCTAATAGAGGAAATGGCAATCATGTACTTTGCATTCTTATAAGACTTTTGCATCTTATTCACTAAATTACACGAAATAGTTTCACTTCTTTTCAATCATATATAGATATTAAATTTCCTTTCGTTACGGACAAATGTGACATTCACTATATTGTTTTGCCTTGCCTTACAATGTTGTGTTAGTTTTATAAACAAATTTAACGCATATTAGATTGGTTTTAACTCGCAATTATTTTATTTGTACGGAAGGAAATCTAGTGAGCAACATAT
This sequence comes from Pinus taeda, assembly GCA_000404065.3. NCBI lineage: Eukaryota > Viridiplantae > Streptophyta > Pinopsida > Pinales > Pinaceae > Pinus > Pinus taeda. Next base: position 208,488 of record APFE031681744.1, on the reverse strand, counting down.
TTGTTTTACCTTCTAATAATTGTGTTTGTGTTAAAATAAAATATATTGAGTACTAGATTTGTTTTACATAATAATTTTTTTGTTTCGGCCAAGAAACAAATCTAGCACATGCTAGATTCTTTTTAACTACAATGATGGTGATAAAAACAAATTTATCAGGTCTTAGATTTGTTTTATGTTACAATGCTTGTGTTTGTGCTAAAAAAAATCTAATGTATTTTACATTTTTGTTCCTTACAATGTTTATTTGTGTGCTAGAAGGAAATCTAACATGTGTTAGATTTGTTTTACTTTACAATGTTTGTATTTATGCTAAAAACAAATCAAGCATGTGCTACATATGTTCTACCATGCCATGGTTTTGTTCATGCTATAATAAACCGGACATACAATATATTTGTTCTATATAGTAAATGTTGTTTTTGTTGTAAAAGAAAAAAAGTCATCATACGAAATCAAGGAGGAACTGTTTGTGTATCACTTGTTCTTCATTTTTCTTCATTGCCTTACCTAAAATTTCACATACACTAGGTTCCACAATTTCTAAAACAATTTAAAAAATTGAAAATACCAAATTTAATAATAATAATAATAATAATAAAAACTCGTAAATTTTCATTTACATAAGAAAGAACAAATAAGCACTATGCCTTTAAGTATCCACATAATGATATATTGAAATTCATTTAGTTTTATAGTCCAATTATTTGTATAACAATATAAACCACATTTGAAAATGTCATACGACTTACAAAAGAATTGTGTTGTGTCATATTCTTTTTTTTTCCTTAAAGTTTTTTTTAGAATATCAATTGCACCATAGTCCTTAGACTCTAAAAAAACATTGCGGAGAAATACATAACAATTTTAAATGAGCTAAAAAAAACACAAGTTAAAAAAATATTTAAAATCTATCTTTTACAGCTTGTCACTTGACACATATTCATAAGAACAAAGAATTTTAAACCAAATGAATGTTAACTATGATAGCTCAAAATTCATTAGTCAACATTCACTTATTGACATAATTTCAAACAAAGTGTAAATTAATTTCAAACTTCATAGCCTATGATTTCCGAAAACAAAATTAAAAAACTATTACCAAAATTTCTATTTATCGACGAAAATATGAATGATAGATATTATGATTGGTATAATCATTATATTTGAAATAAAATAAACAAGGATAATAACAATATTAGAAGGAAAAATAAATATAGAACATGTTATATTTCCTCCTTGAATAAACAAAAAGATATTATAGGGGTGAAACAAATCTAGTAGATTTGTTTTACACTGCAATGTTTTCTTCCTAGAAACAAATCTAACCCATGTTATATTTATTTTACATTGAAATTCTTATGATTGTGCTTTAGTTTTACGATGTAATTTTTTTGGTTTTCCTTACAATATATTTGTTTTACTCTACAATGCTTTTATTTGTTCTAGAAAATAATATAGTTGGTGGTAGATTTATTTTACATGTTATATTTATTTTACATTGAAATTCTTATGTTTGTTCTTTAGTTTTAACATGTAATTTTTTTGGTTTTCCTTACAATTTATTTGTTTTACTCTACAATGTTTTTATTTGTTCTAGACAAGAATCTAGTGGGTGGTAGATCTATTTTACCCAGTACTGCTTTCTTGTGGTAAAAACAAATCTAAAATGTTTAAGATTCAATTTACCTTGCAATGTTTTTTTTTTGTGTGTTTTATTTTCTAGTAGTTTTATTTTACTTTACAATATTTGTGTCTGTGTTATAAAATAATCTATTGTGTGCTAGATGCTAGATCTGTTTTACCTTGTGAAGCCTATGTTTATTTTACAAGGAAATATAGCATGTGTTAGATTTTTTTTCTTTGAAATGTTGATGTTTATATTAGAAACAAATCTAGTGTGAACTAAATCTTTTCTAACTTACATTGGTTTTGATTGTTCTAGAAACAAAATCTAGTGCCCACTAGATTCGTTATACCTTTCATAAAAAAATCTTTCATGTGATAGGTTAGTTTTACTTTCCAATATTGGTTTTTATCCTAGAAATAAATCTAGTCCACACTCTATTTATTTTACCTCACAATGCATTTGTGTTCTACTTTACACTAAATTTATTTTACCTTACAACATATGTGTGTTAATAAAAATTCTAGTGTGTGCTAGATGATTTTTACATTGTTGTGCTCTTGTTTATTCCATAAATCTAGTGTGCACTAGACTTTTTTACGTTTAAAAACCTATGTTTGTGTTGGAAATACATATTACATGTTTTAAACTTTATCTTCCCTACAATTCTTTTGTTTATGCTAGAAACAAATCTTGCGGTGGCTAGATTTGTTCTACCCTATAATGCTTGTGATTGTGCTATAAGCAAATCTAGCATGTACTATATTTGTTTTATCTTGCATTTTTTGTTTTTGTGCTAGGATCAAATCTAACAGATGTTAGATTTCTTTCACCTTGCAAAGTTTATTTTTGTGCTAGAACTAAATCGAGCACACACCATAATTTTTTACCTCTTGTAACAATTATGTTTGTGTTAGAACAAAATTTAGCGCCACTAAGATTTGTTTCACATTACAATGTTTGTCTTTGTGTTTAAAAGAAATTTAGAAAAATGCTAGATTCTTTTTAGCCTATAATGCTTTTTCTATTCTAGAAACAAATCTAAAGTACATTAGATTTGTTTTGACCTACAATTATTTTGTTTGTACAAGGAAAAAATTTGACACACACTAAATTTGTTTTGCATTGGCCTATAATTATGCTAGAAACAAATCTAATAGATGCTACCCTTACTTTACCTTGTAATACTCTACAATTATTTTTTTATTTTGGAAACAAATTTAACATGTTCTATATTTGTTTTACCCTACAACTATTTGTTTATGCTAAGAAAAAATCTAACACGCACTAGATTTGTGTTACCCTGCATCGTTTTTAATTTTGCTTTTATTTTACCCTTGAAAGATTTTTTGTTTGGTCTCAAGCTAAATTTTTCTTAACTTACAATGCTTTTGTTTTTAACAGAAATAAATGCAACCTTCGTAAAAGATTTTTTGTCTTGTCTTACGCTAAATTTTTCTTAACTTACAATGCTTTTGTTTTACTAGAAATAAATCTAGCCAACACTAGATTAAACAAGACGGACTGCAGGGCAGCTAGTCCCTGCCCCAGCCCAATAGTCAAACAAAAAGTCCAAATCTTTAAGCAGTGTGCCATCAGAAACCGTTGATCTAGAATGTTCTGAGTCGTCAATTTGTTTGTTAGGTTGCAATCTGGTTGTTGATTTTGCTGTGTGCAATAGATGTCTATGCCCACGATGATGCATCAAGGATGCGTCTGCCGTCGTATTAGCGATCCAGCGAGCAAAAATATATGCATAAGGGATCCAACGATTTCAACAAACCAACAATCTAACGATCTGAGCCACACTAGAAGTACCTGTAATTTTGAAAACTTACTTGCAAACAGAGCTGCAGTACAGGTCGATTTTCAAGCAATGTCTGAATGTCATGTATGTTAGAACGATCTTTAATATTGCATCTCTTGAATCAAGGTTTTAGAACGAGCTCTCTGCATCTAGTTTTATCACACTGTGTTACACCTGCTCTGAACATTGCTCACATGTACAATGATTCTCGCATCAACAATGATAAATGGCTTCTTCGCATCATCGTAGTCTTCTTTGCATTAACAAAGATCAAATCTTCTTGGGTGATAAAGATCATAGTCTTCTTTTCACAGAGATTGAGTTATTCATAACATCACAGATAATAATATTTTCTTGGTGACAGAGAATAAGACTTTCTTCACTTGTTAAAGCAATTATAGTTAGACTAACTATATATATCATTTTTTATGTCTTACATTTCCCCTTTTAGTTCATTTGAAGTCACTTCTAATTTATTAAAGCGAATATATCCGTGAAATGGACTTTGGCAAGGACACTTGAAAAGCGAATGAAATCCTAGGTTAATGCCTTCAGTGTTGTAAGGCAATATTGCTCCAATGTGGCAATATTGTAGAGATTGTATTGATAGATATGAACAATACCGTTTCAATGACTTCACATAAAAACTGGTGACACACAATGATAATTATATGTACAAAATGAAAACATGTGGATTGCAAAGGAAAGTTTATAAACTTAGCGGTGATATGTATATATACATATATATATCCTCAGTCCAGCAGGTTAGGTAGAATAGGTATTGTATATTTGAAGTAGGTAGAATAGTTACTGTGTATTTGAAGGAAAGACATTTGTCAACAAAGGTTAGGGTCTTCTACGTAGTGATATTAAACAACCATTATAATGTGAGCCTCATAGAACAGAGACAATATGAGCCATCGAAATTACCATACAAAAAATAGCATGAATGAAGATCTCAGAAATCATTAATGAACGATATTTGCAAAGTTTAATCATAAAACCCATTGTTACCAATATAACATGTAAAGAAAAAAGAAAGGAGTAATCTATATTAACCCAGTTGTCATTACACTATCGTATTGATATGATACATGGAATTTATTCATTCCAACTCCGTGAAAATGTTTGGATTTTGCTTTGCTACTGCACCATATGATTATAAATGTATTTACAATGGACTCAACAATAATGACATTTTGCATTATGTATTGATTCTCTGTATCTCACTTTTATGAAACATTTTCCGAGTTTGTTCGAATGGCCTTGTGGCTGGATGGCTGCCAGTTGTTGGCGCTCGCCCTAATCTTCTACCACCTATGGTCTGATGCCCCACACAGACTTGGCGATGCATTCGATGTTGTCTCCTAGTCTGAGGGTAAGCCCTCTCTATCGGACGTTCAGCTGCTTCCCTTGTTCATTCAGGAGCTTGCGCTCAGGATCTTTCTGCATCTACTCTCTGCAACCATCGCAACCTTTTTACTGTGTGAAGGGGGAAGGTTTTCCATACAAACTTTCCTACATTCAAGCTTGTATCGAGGTCGTAAGCTGCGGCCACGAACAGGTCAGGTTCAGTCGATAGAGTCAAGATCTGAGTTGGAATTTGGTTCTCCCTTTTTTTTACATTAAGATTGATTTACACTAGATACTGGTAATTTATAACGATGTCTCTTTTTTTGCAGGTTCTGCCTCTACCCCATGCTTAGAGGCTCTGTTGCTAACCTATTCTTGCTTCACTCTCGCGGTCTTGGGTGACGGTCGCGGTCTTCAGATGTATGCCAAATGGCTTCGAGTTGCTGATGACCTCAGAAAACAAGGCCGCAGAGAGAGGATATTTACAGAGATATACAGAATGGATGGAGATCATCTAGCATAGCTGTAAATATACAATAATTCGGTTACTCCGGTTTCAGCAGTTAATTCAGTACTACTGCACATTTGTTTACCAGTTTATCGTTGTGGGTTGACATTCTGCCATTTCTCTGCTTTTCTGGACGAATTGAACCATTGACGCAGGAGCAGCATAGAGTTTCCGGAGCGGTCGATTCTATGGGTAGCTAGAAAGAATGACTTTGTTTGACTTCTGGCTTAGTGGAATCGTTGGCTCAATGTGGTGAATCGAACCACATATTTGAATATTCACAGGAAGCCAAGGTATGTGGCAAGCAGCAGTTGTAACCCACTAGAAAAATGGCTCGCAATAGCAGTCGAGAAGAAGAAGCAGCAGCGATTTATTAAGTCCCCAATTTGACTTCCAGGCCACGGCTTCCAGCGGTACGTTTCAAAATGTTCTTGTTTAATGCTCTGTTCCCCTTCTAAATATTCTACAAATTTATATCAGACTTAGACAGATGGCTAAAGCAAGCTGAAGATCCAGAAGCAAACACAGAGACAAATTTTGGGTTCAGAACAAATTTCAGTGGCAGACCACAGTTCGCATAATCCTTCAGACATCATGCCATAACTCGCACCCCAATTCTGAGTTACAGTCACAGTGCAGACAGTTTATGAAGCAAGACAAAGGTTCGTCCTAAAGCTTGTTTGGTAGTTTTCTCTGGTCACAATAAAAAATAGTGTAGCTTGGGTCTGTTGATAGAAGTCAGTGATCAATTATCTATTTTGTTGGATCCAGAATTAGCTTGAATTGTTGCAATTGCAGTGGAACTGGTTGGATTTACCTGAACAGTTGAATTCGGACTATATCAATACTGTTGAATTATTGGATAATCAAACTGTAGCCTTGTGGTTGTTCGTCGGTTACTTCTTGCAGGGTGGAGAAGGCAGGAAGGTACCGCCACCGAGAGCTATGGTGCAGGGTGGAGCGGGCAGGAAGCCACCGCCGAGAAATATCGGTATTGCATACCGTCACTACCGACCATATTTAGTGTGCCACCGATGCTCCAATTCCCCGCCCTGGGCCTTACCACCTTGCAGTGAACATTCACTACTTCCTGGATTAAATGGATAGGGATCTAGAGGTATTTCAGCTCAAAGCTTCAGAAGATTGATAGCAGCGCAATTGCAGCTCTGTTGCTTCAGACTGTAGTATTCCCAGCCCTGGAATAATCTCTGGAATAATCGGTCCGTCTGTGGGAGCGCAGAGCATGTAGGCAGTGAGTTATGAAGACAGAGACCTGGGATTGGGATTCTCATGCAGACACCTAATCAACATGCAGAAAGACACCGAAGCAAGCATGGAACATGTGTTGGCAACTTCAGCTACTAAGAAACTAGTTCTAGTTCACTGATATATCACTTTAACATTTAATGTTAGCGAATTAATGCTAATGCAATGCTAGCATTAGTTTCCATGTTCAGAAAATTCATTGAATCCATAAGTTAAATGAAGATTTATCCTAAGTTTGCCCAGATCCTGGCCTCAATATGAGGCCAAATAAGATCGTTAAAATTCTTAGTGGTCGAAATAGCGGTGGGAATTTCGTATTGGTTAAAAAAAAGTGATTTATGGAATATAAACTTGAAACTTAGGTTAATGAGTTCCGTTATTTATGGATTCTCGCGTCGAACTAATAGTAACCAACCAAAACTGATTGCTATAGTCCCTGCCAGGCCCGGAGGGCAGGGACTAATAAATCTATCGAGCACTAGATTTATTTAACTTTGCAACGCTTATCTTTTGGCTAGAAAAAAATATGGCACATGATAGATTTTGTCCGATGCAATGATTTTGTTTTTTCCATAAGAAAAATTAGCTCATGCTATATTTTTCAAAATATAATGCTTTTTTTTTATCCCCCGTTACTTTTTTGTTTTATTTTGGCATTAAATTTGTTTTAACTTACGATGCATATGCTTGTGTTGGAAAAAAATCTAGCATCGACTAGATTTGTTTTACCTTGCAATGCACATATTTATGCTAAAATGAAATTTCATGTGATTTATTTTACTTTGTAATATTAGTGTTTGTGGTAGAAATAAATCTAGCATGATTTGTTTTATCTTATAGTGTTTTTGTTTTTCGTGTTTATGTTAGAAAAAAATCAAGTCATGCTAGATTAGTTTTACCTTGCAATGCTTGTGATTGTGCTATAAAGAAATTTAACATGTACTCGATTTGTTTTATCATGCAATGTTTTTTGTTTTAAAAATAACTCTAGTGCATACTAGATTTATTTTACCTTATAATCCTTATTTTTTTGTTACAAACAAATCTACCATGCACTACATTTTAGAAATAAAACATATGACACATTTCTTTTACCTTGCAATATTTATGTTCGTCTTTGAAGGAAATCTAGTGTATGATAGAATTGTTTTTCGCGAGAATGCTTATGCTTGTGATACAAATAAATCCATTTGGTGGTAGATTTGATTTGTTTTACCCTACAATACTTATATTTGTACTAGAAACAAAGATGGTAGGAACTAGATTTGTTTTTCCCTTGAATGTTTGTGTTTATGCTAGAAATAAATTTAGTTTACTAAATTTGTTTTACCTTGCAAGGTTTTTTTGTGCTAGAAATTAAATTGAGTGATTGTTATATTTGTTTTACCTTGCAATGCTTATTTGTGCATTTTTTTCTTGCAATACTTTTTGTTTGTGTTTTTCCGTATAATATATATTTTTTATCTTATAATTCATGTGTTTGTGTTAGGAACAAATCTACTGCATTCTAAATTTGTTTTACCCTAAATGTTATGGCAATGTTTTTTTTGATAAAAACTAATGGGCGAGACTAGATTAGAAACCCATATAACACGTGGTATATTATTTTACCTTGCAATATTTGTTTTTGTTCTATAAGAAAATATAATATTAGATTTATTTTATCTTTTAATTCTTGTATTTGCGCTACAAATAAATGTAATGTGAACTAGATTTATTTTGCACTATAATGATTGTTTTTGTGTTTGAAATAAACATAGCAGGTGGTAGATTTATTTTACCTTACAATTCTTGTGTTTGTCTTAAAAATAAACTTAGCGTGCCATATATGTCTTTTACCTTATAATGCTTTTCCGTGTGCTAGACAGAAATCTAGCATGAGCTAGATTTGTTCATGCTAGATTTGTTTTTCTCTACAGTCTTTTTCTTAAGATAGAAACAACTCTAGTGTGCACTAGATTTATTTTACATTATAGTGATTTTGTTTGTTCTATAAATAAATTTAGCATATACTAGATTTATTTAATGATATAATTATACCAGTGTGTCTCTTACCATAATGGACATTTATTTAGTGAATATATCACAAAATTTAACACTCATTGTTAAAATAAATCTATTTAACACTTTCTTATTGTGTTAAAATAAATTTAACACTCACAGAATTGCTAGAAAGAAATTTATTGTGTGCTAGATTTATTTTAGCATACACTAACTTTTTTATGTTTTTCTTTTACCTTATAGTTCTTTTATGTTTTCATTACATTAGGTTTGTTTTACCTTACATTACTTGTGTCTATGCTAGAAATGAATATGTGCCTGCTATATTTGTTTTATCTTGTAATGTTTATGTTTATGCTAGAAGAAACTTTAGAGTGTCTTAAACTTATTTTACTTTACAATGATTTTGTTTGTGTTTTATCTTACATTATAATTGTTTTACTTTACAATGTTTGTGATTATGCTAGAAAAAAATCTAGTGCATGTTAGAATTATTTTACCCTACAATGTCTTTGTTTCTATAAAAACAAATTAGTGCACACTAGATTACTTACCCTTCAATGTTTGTGATTGTGCTAGAAAGAATTCTGCTACCTATTAAATTTGTTTTACCTTCTTGTGTTGTACTAGAAATAAATCTAATGTGTGTTAAAAAAAAATATCTGGTAATGTCTCACATTGTTCTGGAAATAAATCTAACACACAATAGAATTGTTTTATGTTGCAATGCTTATGATTCTGTTGGAAGGAAATATAGTTCTCATTAGACTCATTTGTTTTAGAATGCTTATGTTTGTGAAAAAAAATATCAGGAATTAGATTTATTTTACCATGCAATGATTTTGTTTGTGCCATAAACAAATCTAGCATGTGTTAGATTTGTTTTATCCTCCAATGATTTTGTTAACTCTAGAAACAAATCTAGTGAGTGCCCAATTTATTTTACCCTACAACTCTTGTTTATGTTTTTTTTTTTTAAGTTATGATTTTGTTTGTTATGTACTAAACTAGATTTATTTTACTTGATGCTTCCTATGTTTGTGTTAGGAAGAGATTTAGTTTTACTTTGTAATGTTATTATTTGTGTTAGAAACAATCTAGTGCATGCTATATTTGTTTTACCTTGCATTTCTTTTATTTGTGCTAGAAACAAATCTATCATGCCCTAGATTTCTTTTATCCTATAATATTTGTAATTGTGCTACAAACAAATCTAATGTACATTAAATATTTCCTACCTTGTAATGTATATCTATGTAACAAACTAAAACAAACACACTCTAGATTTGTTTTACCACGCAATGTCTATTTTTGTGCTAGAAGAAAAATGTATCACACAATATATTTGTTTCCCCTTGCAATGATTGTATTTGTGTTGGAAGGAAATCTAGCAGGTGCTAGATTTGTTTTGAATTACAATGTTTTTCTTTGTATTAGAAAAAAATCTAGCACACACTCACTTTTCTTGTCCCTGCACTGCTTTTGTTTGTGCCGAAAACAAATCTAGAACATGCTACATTTTTCTTACCCTTAATGCTTTTGTTTGTGCTAAAAACAAATCTAAAACATGCTACAATTTTCTTACCCTTAATGCTTTTGTTTCTGCTCAAAATATATTTAGCATGTGTTAGATTTGTTTTGACTATACTAGAAATAAATCTAAGATGTGTTAGATTTATTCTACCCTATAATTTTTTTTGTGCTTATGTTTGTGTTAGAAACAAATATAATGGGTGTTGGAATTGTTTTAAGTGCAATTATTATGTTTGTAATAAAAACAAACTAATAGGCATTAGATTTGTTTACCTTCCAATATTTGTGTTTGTGATAGAAACAAATCTAGTGTGCACTAAATCTGTTTTATCGTGCAATGCTTTTGCTTTGACTTATAATTCTTTGTGTTTTTCTTAAATTATCTTTTTTTGTACATTATAATATAGGTCTTAGAAAAAAATGTAATCCATGTTATATTTGTTTTCCCTTTCAAAGGCCTATGTTTATGCTATAAATAAATCTAGAATCTGTTGGATTTTTCATAATATACAATGTTCCAATTTGTACTAGAAGAAAATCTAACAAACACTAGATTTATTAGTCCCTGCCTCCGGCATAGCAGGGACTATAGCGTTCGATCTAACGTTTGACCGGCTATTAATCCATCCGTTGACCGTTTTTTTTATGTTTTTTTGTTTTTTAACCAAAGTTTAATCGCAACAATTTTATTCACTTAAATTTTATCCAAAGTTTTAACTTCTACCTCTTATTGGAGGCTTCACGTGGCCCGATGCAAGAAAATTGTGGATACCATTTTATCCAAAGTTCTGTCATTTTATATACCGTTGCCAATTTCTTTATATCAAAATTTTTGCAATTTATTTATATCGCAGCTTTTGAAATATTTTATGCAAAGTTTTTAAGCCTCCACTTCGAGTGGAGGCTGCATGCCACCTGCATGTTCTTGGGGCCACTTGTCACCTCCTATATCTACTGTCCCATATTCGTTCCATGTAATAAAAAATACATGCAATATTTGTTTCCTCTGCGTCCCCCTCCATGCTCATGTTAGCCCATTGTTCTGGGTTTCGAATGCAAACCGCCAGGAGAAACTTACGAAGACTGTACAGAACCCACGTCTGCTCTCGCTGGTTGCAATTTCCTTGTTGTTCTTAATCCTCTGCCCTTGTTGGTTGCATTTATCTCTTTCTCTCTAGGCACTTCCTCTAGAGATGTAAGAGGTCATTGAGGTTTTTTTGGAAGTTACCCTGAAACCAAAGAAGAAGAATCAATGTTCAGTAAAATACAGGTGTGTTCACTAAAATATAGGTTTAATATAGGTTCATAAGGTTTATATGATAGTAATATAGTGATTAACGTAATGTTGAAGTATATATCATTTCATATGATAGTAATTGGCTAAATTTTTTTACTACAACCAAGACAATTTATGACACACAACAAATTTCTTTCTATAACTTTCCACTAAGGTATACTATGGTTTTTTCTACAATATTGGTTTCTTTTGTATTTCCTGATTGCAATATATTGTTGACTCGGTTGTGGTTTCTTTTGGATTTCGTAATTGCGATATATTGTTGACTCGGTTGTGTTTTACTGACAGTAAATGAGCTAACATATCAATTATGGACGAGACTACTTTTAAATGAATTAATTGGAAATGATATATATATATCTAAATATCATAACTGGGAATTACATTGATTGCGGATATTTAAATTTGTCCTGAATTTTTTATATGATATGCATATGCGAGAAATGTGAATTCGGTACAGTAACAAGAAAAAGAAGAAATGCAAATATAGTAACAAAAAGAAGAAATGCGACTACAGTAACAAAAAAATAAATTTCCTTAATAAAATTTCTATAATGCTAACCTGCTACAGTGCTGCCAGAAATTGAGGATAAATCACCTTTGTGGAAGCCGCTTTTTTCCAGAAGAAAAAGCTTCATGTTTATATTAAGACAATATAATGGTCAAATGTTTACAGAAAACTTGTGCATCATAAGAGCCGATCATGGAGAATTCTGTGGGCATATAGCGTCAATACATATATGGAAAGGAGCATATAATCCTGGAGAAAACAGACACATGTGAAAATAACATAAGAGATCACCGTGAAGGATAGCAGAGAGCTTGTGTAGCCCACAATTAGAAAACCCAATGGGTGGAGGACTTTCATAATTTTTCTCTTCATTCCCTGTAACCCCAACAATTTTTGATGGACTACCATTGCCAATCTGTGATAACTCTTTTGTCGGTATTCTGAACATTTTTGCATCTGAATATATGTGATAGAGACGAAGTCGTTGGTGGGAATGTACGATATTGCGGAATATGTACCACCTGCAAATAGTAAACACTGGAGTTTTTTTATCAGAGTTCCGAATGTTTTCATAGTTGGTTTAAATTAATTAAAATCCAAGTGAAATGGCTTCTAAAATATACCAATCGTATAATTTGATTCGAATATATTTACATTTACAGTTACTTAAAATTTCCTCTTCCAGTATCAAAAATATGTGTAAGAGATATTAATAGGTTTTATTTAGTTCTAGGAAATATTCTTTATGTTGTTTTAAGAAAATAGTTATGTGGTTGCTTAATTGTTTTTTAATTTGATTTTTTAAGAAATATAAGTGCCACTTAATTCTACAATAATTTTTCTCAAATTTGTTTAGAAAGTCGATTCATTTATATATTTATTAATAAATTTAAAATTATCTAAATTTATTAATTCAAATTATTAACTCCAAAATATAAAATATAGTTAAAACAAATATTAACTACCTTAGTAAATAGATGAACTTTTTTCAAAAATATTTCTTAAAATCATCCATATTTCACTACCTAACCAACCCAAAAAAGCAATTGAGTAAAGTTGACAAGAAAAGTGCAATAAAATTTTACCGGGCTGCCCTACTTGTCCTACTTTCACTATTCTAGGATTGTGCAAAGCAGATAGTGGTCTTGCAGTACTTACCAGTACAAGTGACCGAATATGCAAAACCTGTAATGGATGTAGAGCTGTAGCTTTGCAAAGGACACTTGGAGTGCATGCAGAGATTTCACATACAAAGTCGTAATATTGTGTTTTGACAAAGGTTTACTCATGGAAAAGACATGCTATTGTAAAAGAAAATGATAGAATCCAACTTTGAACAATGTGACAGGCGTGGGGTCTGCATGTGCCTTTAATTACTAGGCATGCGATTTTGAAGAAACAATGGCGTATGACACACATTTTAAAATCGTGGATTATAAAAAGTTTTGGTTTCTCTCATTTTGTGTTTGATAACATTATGAACATTTAACTGCAGGTTTTGCACCTAAGATTGTGCTACTATTCCTGATCGGAGACATATAATAGAAATATTGATAATATCTATGAACATTTATATATATTGTGTTGTGTCTGCAGACCCCGGCAGGGACTACCGCCACGACAGTGGCTCCCTTGTTTTAGTTTGCAATTCTTAATCTAATGAACACTATATTTATTTAGTTTTTTTTTGTACTAGAAAGAAATTTATCCTGCCATAGATTTTACTTTCACTATAATATTACCAAAATAATACCCACGTAACTATACCATGGGTAACATCCAATTAAACACATAAATTGACAAATTTTTAAATTGCTTTTTACATAATACATAAAACAAATTACCATTTCCATTATATTTAACTAAATAATGAAACAATAAAGTATCTGTTAAAAAGACCTCTCAAAAACATATATATATATATATATATATATATATTATATATATATATACTTAATACGTCATTTTGTGCATATGTGGTCATTTATAATTTATACTTTTTAATAAAGAATAGATATATAAGATTGTATATAACTGAAGAAATATAAAAATTAATACTATTATACATTAAACTATATTCTTGTGGAAGGAATATATATATAATAAACTTTTTAATAAAGAAGTAGATATATAAGATTGTAATAAACTGAAGAAAATAAAAAATTAATAATATTATACATTAAAAACTATATTTTCTTAGTGGAAAGGAAATATATATATATAGATTTAAAATCTTAGATGCTAGTACATACCCACGTCAATTTCAGTTTAATCATTTCTGATTTTGGTATGTAATATTAAAACTAATTTCAGAAAACCTCAATTATTTGGAAAACTTAACTCATATGCCCTTAGAAAAAACATTTTCAATTGTGAGTAGCCAAGAAAGTTTTTTTCATGTTTTCCAACAAAAGGTGAGGGAATTTTGGTGGACGGAGAAATATTCATGATGGAACCCAGCCCACACTCCAACGTAACCCTTGATATTAAGTTGTCTAGTGCTAATGATGTTTGGGGATTCGGTTGTTGATTTGGCATTTGGTTACACATATGAATGATGGATATTTTTATTGGTAGTTGCAATCATTTAATGTGGCTCGTAAATGGGAACCTGCCTTGTACTCCGGTCTCGATCCTTGTTTTCGTGCTTGGTATTTTACACAAAACCTTTGGGCCTTATGGTCATTGTTTGGTATTTGCTCTGCTATGGGAGCTCTGCGAGGGTTTCTGTTGAAATGCTCTGTCCCATCCCGGTTCTTATGGAAAACTCTGTTTCGGTCTTGGCTGCAAATGTATAATGGTTTCCTGGACTTGCGTGTGCTAATTGCAATGAATTTCCTTACTACATAAAACTACCTTGGTTATGGAGGTTGGTTCGCTTGTATTCTTCTGCACAATGAGTTATTTTTTTTCTACTATTACATGGAATCGATGTCTGGTTTCTGGGGCTATCAGTTGTTCTTTCCTGATGTTGGAAATGTTCCTTATTATTGTTATAGTGCTAAAGTTGTTTTATATTTCTAGTTCCTATGTGCACAGGGTTCAAGCACGATGGCTCATTCGGCTTCACCTTCAGGTAACTTTTCCCTCCTTGTTTTATCTCCACACTCTTCTGGTTTAGAAGCTAATCAACGTCAGCTCCTCTTGTCTCAAGCTTCTCTTTTATTTTGTGGCTCTATTTCCTGACGGTCTTTGCCCTGTCGTGCTCCCAGGTAAGTTATACTCTCCCCTCACTTATATTGTATCACTGTTCAATCACTATTATGTAAAGTGTATTAACTTTGGTTCGTTTTGCTACACAGGTCGAGAGTTCGACCTTGGACATGGATGACTTCAGTATTTTGGTTTTCAAACCCTAAAATGCTTCGTCGGTAGGCTCTGTCACCACAGTTTTGTCGATTTGGACTTAGGTTTTATAGTTATATGGTGGTTTCGCTTCGCTATTCGGTTGTTATATGTGGCCTAAGTCATTTCACGACCTGGGCATACTTCTGTTTTCAATTTCCAGTTTGTAATTCATTCTGGTCTTGCTCTTTAGTTAGGTTCAAGGGTTTCTTTAATGTCAAACCCTTAACTAGGGTTGCTCCCATGTAGCAATCATTGTTTACTCCATCCGTTTGGATAATGTAATATTGAACTTGTATTGAACATCAGCTATATATATATTCTATCTGTCTCTGTTTGTTAAAAAAAGGAAATGTGTGACAATTCGTCCAGAATTACCTTTGTCTTGGTTTGTTTCACTGGTGCCTGGATTTTTTGCTCTTCATTCAATTGTTTCACTGTATGAATTTCTCTTGGTCATGAGTTTTATTCTCATAACCGTCCATTCCGGTCGTGGAAATTACATGTGTTTTGCAGTATTCTACTTCCTGTTAAGAGAGGAAAAAAAACAACCTACAGTTGTAGGACTGCACTCTGCTTGTTATGTCTGAATCCAATTAGACAATAGATAAAAACATAAGTTCATAGCATGTAGACAATGATACAGATGGATGATAGAGAAATTTGCTTTATGTCTCTTTTATTACTTGTATCTGGAAAATGTTGAACCTTTTTCATGTTGTTCATTATTACATTTATATGATTTGTTTACAGTTAATGAAACTGTGTAGTTACTTTCGGTTGTAGACAATATAGTTACATAACTACTAAGTATTCGGTTCTGTTTACATGACAAGATTTTTATATTTAGACACATTTGTCTTTTTTCTCTTAAAATGTCAGGACAACTATTATTATATTGTTTTTTAAAGTCAGACAAGTAAATAATCCTAACCGACCAACTACCTTTGACTAATATAGAGATTAAGAAAAAAACGAAATCCTACCTCCTACTCTAACAAACTAAACATATAAGACAAACAAAATGTTAAATCAACTTTCCAATCTAGTAGAGACCAACACCCGGGTCATGGTGCCTTCGCTGGATGCTCCTACATCAGGCTCTCGAGCAAAAATAAATCATGACTCTGGTCCATGAGCTGCTCGAGTGAAGAACCTATCTGCTCAATCTCCCTGGCATCAAGCCACAAACTATCCTCAATAGGATGGTTCTTCCACTTGACTAGGTATTGCAGATACTACCTCCACCAAGTTCGTTTGGCCACCTGAGTATCGAGGATGCTCTCGATCTCACGAGGTTGAAAGTAAGGCATCTATCTCATCCAAGTTTCTCCTCCATCCTAGGTATTCCGTGTGGGTCATGTAGTTCTGTCTTCTTCTTCTTCTTCTGGGTCGACGGTGTAAGGGAACAAGTCTACTACATTGAATATGGGTGAAATGCATATGTGGTAGTTATAACCCATAGGCATTCACTGAAAATTTCCGGAGGAGTTTGTAGGGTCCTATCTTCTTATACTTCAACTTATTGTATGCACCTCTGGGGAAGTGTTCCTTGCGCAAATGTGTGAGGACTTCATCTCCTACATTAAACTGTTCTTCCCTTCTCTTCAAATCTGCTTGCTACTTATACTTTAGGCTGTTGTCTTGCAATTTAATTTTCACCTGCTCATGCAAATCTCTCATCGCGTTAGCGCAATCTTCTCCATTTGCGCTTCGCCTTTCCTGTATTCCAAGATCTCGCAATTCATGCACTCCGTGAGGATGCATGCTGTAGGGGATCTGGAATGGACTGGAACTGGTGCTATGATTAGGTGATTCGTTATAAGTGAACTCTGCCTGAGCAAACACTCTATCCCACATCCGTGAATTCTCACCAATCAAGCTTCTTAGTAGGTTTCCTAGACTCTTGTTTACCACCTCTGTTTGTTCGTCGATTTGTGGGTGATAATCAGATCTATAACTCAACTGTGTATCCATCTTCTTCCACAGGGTACACCAAAAGTGCCCTATAAACTTGACATCCCTGTCCGAAAGGATAGACTTAGGCAACCCATGTAACCTGACAATCTCTATGAAAAACAAGTGGGCCACGTGAGTGGTATCACTGGTTTTTCTACAAGGGGTAAAATGCGTCATCTTCGAGAATCTGTCCACTATTCCCATCACCGAGTTGTAACCTCGCTATGTCTTAGGTAGACCCAAGACAAAGTCCAAGTTGATTGAGTCCCATGGCCTGCCTGTAATAGGTAATGGTGTGTACAGTCTTGTGTTTTGACTGTGACCCTTCGCCAACTGGAACACTTTACACATGGTCACAAATCGTTGTACATCCCTTCGCATATTTGGCCAAAAATAGAAATGACTGAGCTGCTCAAGTGTCTTGTTTATGCCAAAATGTCCAGCTAGACCTCCACTGTGTTTCTCCTAAATAATGTTGTCTCTCATCGAGCAGTCAGGAATGCATAGATGTCCTCCTTTAAACAACAGCTTCTCTTGCGATTTGTAGTCCAACCATGGACTTTTATCTCTGACCAAGGGATTCTGACATGCCTCATAGGCCTCCTTAAAATCTGTATCAATCTGGTATAAATATTTTAAGTGCTCAAAACCCACCACTTGCACAATACTTTCCTGCAGAAGTAAAGCTATCCTACTGAGTGCATCTGCCACCTTGTTGGCATGCCTGCTGATGTGTCTCAACACAAAGGTGAAAACTCTACAAATATTCCACTCACATAGCATGTTTGTGGTTCAGCTTGTGCTGTTGCATTACATACTGTAGTGCAGAATTATTTGAAAATAACACAAATTCATTTCCCAGGAAATAATGCCTTGAGGGTTTTAATCCCTGTATAACATCATAGATCTCCTTGTCATAAGATGAATATTTTTGTCTGCTTTCATTTAGCTTCTCGTTGAAAAATGCAACAGGCTTATCCTCCTCGTTGAGTACAGCTCCAATAACTGTACCGCTCACATCACATCGAACCTGAAAAAGCTTCTTAAAGTCTGGCAATCTCAGGATCGACCTTTCTGTGATCTTTTTCTTTAGTAGCTGAAAACTTCTCTCCACTGCATCAGTCCATCGAAAAGGCTGACTGGCCTTCTTAATGGTGTCCAACATAGGGGCACAAATTTCACTAAAATTTCTTATGAATTTCCAGTAAAAACTTGCTAGTCCATGAAAGCTACGTACCTCAAATAAGCTTTTCAAAGATGGGCAATTAACTATCGCCACAACCTTCTCCGAATCCATCTTCAATTCGTTTTCTGGTATTACAAATCCCAAATAAATCAATTCCTTCTGCAGAAAAGTACACTTCTTCAAATTTATTAGCAGCTTATTCTGTTGTAATTTTTCCAGCACTTTCCGAACATGTTGAAGGTACTCCTCCCTTGTCCTACTAAAAATTAGTATGTCGTCCAGGTATACTATCACAAATTTTCCAATGTACTCCTCTAGCATCTCATTCATTAACTGCATAAATGTATTGGGTGCATTGCTCAACCCAAATGGCATTACCAGCCATTCATACAGTCCCTCACTCATCTTAAATGCCATCATCCACTCATCCCCCTCTCGTATCTGGATCTGATGATACCCGCTCTTCAAGTCTATCTTAGAAAAATATGTTGCCCCGCTTAAACAATCCATCAGGTCATCCATCCATGGTAATGGAAACCTGTACCGGATGGTGATTTTGTTGACGGCCCTCAAGTCTGTGCACATCCGCCATTCTACTCCTTTCTTGGGAGCGAGAACCATCGGAACTCTGCAAGGGATCAAACTCTCCCTAATCAACCTTTTGTCTAGCAGTTCCTACACCTGCTTCCTAATATCTTCATTGTCCTTGGAGCTCATTCGGTAGGCTACCTTGTTTGGCAAACTGGCTCCGGGTATGAAGTCAATATGGTGATTTATGCTTCTTTTGGGGGGCAATTTGTCCGGCAAGTCATCCACCACTATGCCTGTAAATTCCACAACATCTGCTAAATTTCTAGAGGTAAATCTGATGCCTCTGTATGCAACACACCATTTTTTCTCCTTTTACGACTGCATAACCCATCTTGATGTCTTCAACTTGCTTCAAAAACTGTTTTCCACTAATAAACAATGCTCTTGGCTCACTTGGCCTTGCTATCCCTTCTTCTTTGATGGGTACAAGCGTATGCTTGATTCCATCCTTGAAAAACTTATAACAGTTTGTCAATCTATCATGTACCACCTTTCTGTCATACTGCCATGGCCTGCCCAACAGCATGTGACATAAATCCATTGGCATGATGTCACAAATGACTTTATCTTGATATCTACCTATTTGAAACTCCACCTCGCACTATAAATCCACCAACAACTGATGGTCGTTTTGGAGCCATGAAACTTTGTAAGGGGTGGGATGTTTCAATCGCTTCAATTCTAACTTTTCCACCATTTCTATTGACACTAAGTTATCTGTGCTACCGCTGTTAATAATTAACTTATAAAACTTACCATGTGACTTGAAAATTGTTCTAAACAAGGCCTTTTGCTATGTTTGTTTGGTGGCTTCTTTGGGTGGTTTCAACAACATCTTGTTTAGCACCACGGCTTCCCCTGTTTCTAGAGCATTCTCTCCTTCTAGGGGAGGTGCCTCTGCTTCCTCTGGTTGTGCAACATACGCACCCCTCTAGCCAGCCTAGTCTACCTCCGGACACTCAAATGATCTGTGTCCCCATTTATGACACCTGTAACATTGATAACCACCCCCTCTACCTCAGCCATTTCCCCTCCCTTGTTGATATGGCCTACCACCTCTCGCACTATCACCTTTGTCTGCTAATCTGGAAGCTCTGGAACTGCTACCTTCCTCATTAGTAGTAGTAGTCTACCCTCTGCCATAGGATTGACCTTTTCCCCTGCTGGCTCCTTTTCCTCTCCAGGTATTCTGCCTTCTATTAATTTTTTCTTCAGCTTTCATCGAACTCTGATATGCTTCTTCAATGTTCTTTGGAGATAGAATACTAATTTCATCTAAAATTTCTAGTCTTAAACCATTTACGTACCTGGTTGTCTTTTCTGTGGTATCCTCTATATAACCGGCCCTTAGGTTCACTCGATAAAACTCCTTAATGTACTCCCTCACCGTCATTCCTTTCTGCTTCAAATTCTGCATTTCCTTGTGTGGTGCAATCTGATAATCTTTCGGCAAAAATCTGCCCTTCAACTTGGCTACCATTTGTGACCAGGTTTTGATTGGAAACTTGTTTAATCTCCTTCTCTCCGTTTGGACACTGTCCCACCATAGGGCTATGCGTCCCTTCAACTTTGTTGCAGCGAACTTAACTCTGCTATCTTCACTAACCTCGTCACACTCAAAATACTTATCCAGCTCACTAATCCAATCCAATAGAACCTATATGGACAGGCTGCCATCATAGTTTGGGAGTTCTGGTTTGGGTTTACTGTTTGCCACTAAAATAGATCTTAACACCCTCACTTCTGGGATCTCGCCATCCGATCCATTTGTTGTCGCTTCAGCTTCCTCTTCGTTGTCATCGCCTACCTCTGGGTCTCTTCTTCTCCCTACCTCTACTGCCTCCAAATGGGCAGTAAGAATCCTGATCTCCTCTCTCAGTCCTTCCTCTGCTATCCTTTGAGCACCTCTGCCACGACCTCGACTTCCTACCTCCATTTCTCTAACTGACCTTAAAAATAAAAATTTTGCTCTGATACCACTATGATGGAACCCGGGCCACACTCCAATGTAACCCTTAATATTAAGTTGTCCGATGCTAATGATGTTTGCGGATTCAGTTGTTGATTTGGCGTTTGATTACAGATATGAATGATGGATATTTTTATTGGTAGTTGCAATCATTTACTGTGGCTCATAAACGCGAACCTGCCCTATACTCTGGCCTCGATCCTTGTTTTCCTACTTGGTCTTTTACACAAAACCTTTGGGCCTTCTAGTCATTGTTTGGTATTTGCTCTACTGTGGGAGCTTTGTGAGGGTTTCTGTCGAAACGCTTTGTCCTGTCTCGACTCTTATGGAAAACTCTGTTTCGGTCTTGGCTGCAAACGTACAATGGTTTCCTAGACCTGCCTGTGCTATTGGCAACGAATTTCCTTACTACATGAAACTGCCTTGGTTCTATAGGTTCATTCACTTATATTCTTCTATACAGTGAGTTATTTTTTTCTGCTATTACTTGGAACCGATATTTGGTTTCTTGGGCTACCTGTTGTTCTTTCATGTTGTTGGCAATGTTCCTTATTACTTTTATAGTGCTAAAGTTGTTTTATATTTCCGGTTCCTGTGTGCATAGGGTTCAAGCACGATGGCTCATTTGGATTCACCTTCAGGTAACTTTTCTCTCCTTGTTTTATCTCCACCTTCTTCTGGTTTAAAAGCTAAGCAATGTTAGCTCCTCTTGTCTCAAGCTTCTCTTGTATTCTGCAGCTCTATTTCCTGAGGGTCTTTGCCCTGTCGTGCTCCCAGCCAAGTTATACTCTCCCCTCGCTTATATTGTATCATTGTGCAGTCACTATTATGTAAAGTGTATTAAATTTGGCTCGTTCTACTGCATAGGTCGAGGGTTGGACCTTGGACATGGATGATTTCAGCGTTTTGGTTTTCAAACCCTACAATGCTTCGCCAGTAGGCTCTGTCACCATAGTTTTGTCGATTCGGACTTAGGGTTTATAGTTCTATGGTGGCTGCTCCTCGCTATTCGGTTGCTGTCTGTGGTCTAAGTCATTTCACGACCTAGGCATAGTTCTATTTTCAATTTCCAGTTTGTAATTCATTCTGGTCTTGCTCTTTAGTTATGTTCGAGGGTTTCTTTAATGTCAATCCCTAACTAGGGTTGGTCCCGTGTAGCAATCATTGTTTACTCCATCCGTTTGGATAACGTAATATTGAACTTGTATTGAACAACAACAATATATATATTCTATTTGTCTTTGTTTGTTAAAAAAAGGAAATGTGTGACAGTTCGTCCAGAATTACCTCTGTCTTGGTTTATTTCACCAGTGCCTAGATTCCATGCTCTTCATTCAATTGTTTTGTTGTATGAATTTCTCTTGGTCATCAGTTTTATTCGCATACCCGTTTGTTCTGGTCGTGGAAATTACATGCGTTTTAAAGTATTATGATTCCTGTTAAGAGAGGAAAAAAAAACAACCTAGAGTTGTAGGCCTACACTCTGCTTGTTATGTTTGAATTCAATTAGTCAATAGATAAAAACATTATTTCATAGCATGTAGACATTGATACAGATGAATGATAGATAAATTTGCATTCTGTGTCTTTTATTACTTGTATCTAGAAAATGTTGAACCTTTTTCATGTTGTTCATTGTTACATTTATATGATTTGTTTACAGTTAACGAAAATGTGTAGTTACTTTCGGTTGCAGACAATATAGTTACATAACTACTAAGTATTCGGTTCTATTTACATGACAAGATTTTTACATTTAGACACATTTGTCTTTTTCTCTTAAAATGACAGAACAATTATTAATCTACTGTTTGTTAAAGTCAGACAATTAAATAACCCTAACCGACCAACTACCTTTGACTAATATAGAGATTAAGACAAAAACAAAATCCTACCTCCTACTCTGACAAACTAAACATATAAGACAAGCAAAATGTTAACTCAACTTTCCAACCTATAAGAGACCAACACCCGGTCATGGTGCCTTAGCTAGACACTCTTGCATCAATTCGTTATCTCATATTATAAAGTTATCCACATGATGACTTAATTAAATTTTGGTAGACGTTCCACTAAAAAATATGAAATTTTGTTTTAAGTTGAATGAGGATGGTAACAATATCTATGTAGAGAGGATTTCTTGTCGAATAAGCTTGGGAATAACATACACCAAGTGTGTAGATTAAGTAAATCATAAATTAATATTATTATGATATGGGTGAGAACATTCACATCAGACTAAATAATAAAACTGAGCACTAGGTTGATAGTGAATTGTAGAAAATGAGTTCATATTTCAATTAAATGGTAGACTTAATATTAGTGACTAATATAATATGTTAATTCTTGGGGAATCATGTGTTTCACCTCTCAATATTTTTTATTACATGGAAGATGTTTTTTTATTACATGGAAGATGTTAAGTATCATTAATAGTGGTACATTTCCACTAATTTATTTCAACATTTAAAACAACCCACTTAATTATCACCCCATTAGGAATGGTTAATTCAAGTGCTAATTGTTATGAATTAATTTTTTCTCTTGCCCGCACATCATACATGTTGATTTCTAGAATCGGATTCATAATAGTAATGCATTAGTTTTTGGCTAGTTATCAAGTTCCATTATATATGGATCATAACCCTCTGCATATACTAAATGTAACAATTAATTTCCACTTATTATCATTCACTTAGCATAATTCAGGAACAAATTATTCATGATATTAGATCTTATAATGGTAACATCCATCGATATGGTTTAATTGCAGGATGTGCTCATCTTTAGAGTACAATTAAATAATCATAGTTTGATGATGTTAACATGCTAATATAAAAGCACGAGATACTTTTTACATGAATGTTAAAAATCTTGTTTGGGATATGATTTATATGAATCTACAATTAATAATTTTTTCAAAGGTTAGAGATTGTTATCAAATTTTAGAAACAAGATCATACCAATCTGGTAATTTTTTAGATGACAAGTGTAATTGTCAAAATGAAGTGGAATTTGTAACTTTTATTCAATGGAGCATTTACCATTGAGATGACTTGGAGACTAGGTTTCGAGGAAACTCAAATCAAATTATTACAACAAACTAAAATACTATGGGTAATATGCTAAATAAATCTCTAGAAGGTAATTAACCACCTTAATTTCTACCATTTTCAAATGTAATGAATCAATAACTCCTTTATTGAAAGTGGTATACTAAAAAAGAATATACCAAACCAGGTTCAGCATATGTCACTTCTAATTTAAGACAAGGAATTAATGTGGAATTTGCATTAATTAGTAGATGTACATTTTCATTTATGGATATCACAATAACCTAATTTTAATTTATCTTTCTCCTCAATTTCAAAATTTTCACAAATTATTCTCTTGGATATTCACATGGGTTCTCTTCCATGGCAAGAATCAATGATGCTCAAAATTTTCTAATAAGAAATGTATTATTTTCAAATTTAGAACTAGTACACCTAAATTTCTTTAAACCCTACATTATTATCATATTTTCCAAACAAATAAACCAAACTTATATGAGATCTCATCAAGTTCTAAAAATAAATAACTCTAAGGATTTTTTTCATACAACAACCAATGTTATTATACCATGAAATCTATTGCATCCAAGCACCATAAATGAATGAGAATAGGAAGCAGAGGAGGAGGAGGAGAACATGTGTGCTTGCATGTAGGCAGAGAAGTTGTGCTACAAAACTTGGAGATAAACCATTGCAAATTGAACACACAACCTATGACTATGGGAATATCTTCAATTCCAACATAAATTCTCATAAAACAAACTACACACTCACAGAGAGATGATTTGATCAATTGACAAGAAATAAGACCCAGACAACCTTGTGACACAAAAATTCTAGTCACACATCCTAGATAACAATAGAAACTAATGACTCTTCCATTCTACCTCAAAAGTCCTCTTGTAAACTAAAAAAATCCTCATTCACTTAAACCCATTTAAAACCTTCGAACCCATGTGCATCTCTTCCATGGGAGAAATCAATGATGCTCAAAATTTTCTAATAAGAAATGTATTATTTTCAAATTTAGAGCGAGTACACCTAGATTTCTTTAAAACCTACATTATTATCATATTTTCCAAACAAATAAACCAATATTAGATGAGGTCCCATCAGGTTCTAAAAATCAATAACTCTTAGAAGGATTTTTTTCATACAAAAGCCAATGTTATTATACCATGAAATCTATTGCATCCAAGCACCATAAATGAATGAGAGTGGGAACCAGAGGAGGAGAAAATATGTGCTTGCATGTAGGTGGAGGAGTTTTGCTACTAAACTTGGAGATAAACCATTGCATATTGAACACATAGCCTATGACTATGGGAATATCTTCAATTCCAACATAAATGCTCACAAAATACACTACACACTCACAAAGAGATGATTTGATCAATTGAGAAGAAATAAGACCGAAACAACCTTATGACACAAAAATTCTAGTCACACATCCTAGATAACAATAGAAACTAATGACTCTTCCATTGTAACTTGAAAATCCCTCTCGTAAACTAAAAAATTCCTCATCCACTTAAACCCATTTAAAACCTTTGAACCCATGTGCATATCTTCCAAGGCAAAAATCATTGATGCTCACAATTTTCTAATAAGAAATGTATTATTTTAGAATTTAGAACTAGTACACCTAAATTTCTTTAAAACCTACATTATTATCATATTTTCCAAACAAATAAACCAATCTTAAATGAGATCTCATCGGGTTCTAAAAAGAAATAACTCTTAAAAGGATTTTTTTCATACAACAACAATTGTTACTATACCATGAAATCTATCACGTCCAAGCACCATAAATGAATGAGAATGGGAAGGGGAGGAGAAGAAAATATGTGCTTGCAGGTAGGTGGAGAAGTTGTTCTACAAAAATTGGAGATAAATCATTGCAAATTTAACACACAGCCTAGACTATGGGAATATCTTCAATTCCAACATAAATGCTCACAAAACACACTACACACTCACAAAGAGATGATTTGATCAATTGACAAGAAATAAGACCCATACAACCTTGTGACACAAAAATTTTAGTCACACATCCTAGATAACAATAGAAACTAACGACTCTTCCATTGTACCTCAAAATCTCTCTTGTAAACTAAAAATTTCCTAATCCACTTAAATCCATTTAAAACCTTTGAACCCATGTGCATCTCTTCCATGCAAAAAATCAATGATGCACAAAAATTTCTAATAAGAAATGTATTATTTTCAAATGTAGAACTAGTACAACTAGATTTCTTTAAAACCTACATTATTATCATATTTTCCAAACAAATAAACCAATCTTAGATGATATCTCATCAGGTTCTAAAAAGAAGTAACTCTTAGAAGGATTTTTTCATACAACAACCAATGTTATTATACCATGAAATCTATTGCATCCAAGCACCATAAATGAATGAGAATGGGAAGGGGAGGAGGAGAAAATATGTGCTTGCATGTAGTTGGAGAATTTGTGCTACAGAACATGGAGATTAACCATTGCAAATTGAACACACAGCCTATGACTATGGGAATATCTTCAATTCCAACTTAAATGCTCACAAAACACCCTACACACTCACAAAGAGATGATTTGATCAATTGACAAGAAATAAGACCCAGACAACCTTGTGACACAAAAATTCTAGTCACACATCCTATATAACAATAGAAACTAATGATTCTTCCGTTGTACCTCAAAACCCCTTTCGTAAATTAAAAAATTCCCCATCCACTTAAACCCATTTAAAACCTTCGAACCCATGTGCATCTCTTCCATGGCAAAAATCAATGTTGCTCAAAATTTTCTAATAAGAAATGTATTATTTTCAAAATTAGAACTAGTACACTTATATTTATTTAAAACCTACATTATTATGATATTTTCCAAACAAATAAACCAATCTTAGATGAGATCCCATCAGGTTCTAAAAAGAAATAACTCTTAGAAGGATTTTTTTCATACAAAAACCAATGTTATTATACCATGAGATTTATTGCATCTAAGAGCCATAAATGAATGATAATGGGAAGGGGAGGAGGAGAAAATATGTGCTTTCATGTAGGTGGACAAGTTGTGCTACAAAACATGGAGATAAACCATTGCAAATTGAACACATAGCCTATGACTATGGGAATATCTTTAGTTCCAAAATAAATGCTCACAAAACGCACTACACACTCACAAAGAGGTGATTTGATCAATTGACAAGAAATAAGACCCAAGCAACCTTGTGACACAAAATTCTAGTCACACATCCTAGATAACAATAGAAACTAATGACTCTTCCACTGTAACTCAAAATCCCTCTCGTAAACTAAAAAATTCCTCATCCTCTTAAACCCATTTAAAACCTTCGAACCCATGTGCATGATTGTATAAATAATCAATAAAAATGGTAGTCAACTTTTTCTATAACATCAAAAAGGGAGGTATAAATGAAGAAATCAGAATCAATAAACAACAACATACCTTTAGAAGCCAAATTGTAGAACTCGAGTAAGTTGAGAATACAATAAGATATAAAAATAAACATAAACATAGTGATTCAATTATTGTTGATGTCTTAACCCTTATTCTTAATTATACCCACATGGATCCTTTGGTTTTCTTTAGTATTTCTTCGTGCTTCCTCCTTTCCCTATCTATTATTCAAATATTTTCGAACAATTCCAACGAGATTTTATATTATCATCCTCCCTCGTTAACCTCATTTCCTTTGGACTTAGTCCCGAATGTTGTTCATAAATGGGGATGAACTTCAATTAGGTGTTTAATAATAATAAATACTGACCATGAACTAGAAATTGATGTCCCTTGTCCTATCCATAGGGGTGTATAGTGATGGAGTGGGTTAATCTTCTTGTTGATTTATATATCTATCTAATATTTAGATTTATGAATGATGAATTATGTATTTAGAGGATTTTATTAATTATAAATCAATTTAAATGAAAAAAAAAATTATCTAACTTCAATTTCACTAAAACAATTCTTAAAAGATAAATAAATTATAAGATTAGATAGCTTTAACAAAAGTTATGACCATAGAGTTTTATCATTATTATATTCAACTTTCACTTAGTTTGGTTTTATAATGAATTGTGGGAGTGTTAATATTGGAAGTTAGGGTAAAATTCTACTTTGGAAAACTCATTTGGTGGAGATACTTATTGCATTAAATTCCTCTTTTCGACAAGACTAAAATTGACCAAAACATCACTAAATTTGGGCAGGATAAATATGTTTTTGAAGTGAATCCCAAACATGTGTAATTTGTCCAGTTTGGCTTGGGGTTATTTAGACATGTTGAACCCCTCTCTATCTCATATAAATAGAAGTGACATCCAACCTCATTTGACACATCCATCACACATATATTCTTCTCTCTCTCCTTCATTGATTGGGTCGTACAAATTACAGAGAAGCCTTTCTTCTTCAGATGTGTGAATTTTTTGGAGGCATCCTTGATTGATTCGGTTAAATTTATGCAACATGATCATTTAACCTTGGTTGACCAAGTTCCCTTCATTTTTTTGACCTCATCTAACCACCAAAATTTTGATCCTTGAGGATTGATTTTCTAGGCATAGAAATTGAGTAAATCTCGGTTGTTTCACCAGTGTTGACTAAATAATTACAAGATTTGTTTGACCACAAGGTGACATGATCATTTGATAGGATTGGACCATTGATTTAATGGCTTTTTTTATTGTTATTCTACTAGAAAGGAAGGGTGAGTTTGACTACCTCTGATTGATCCCATGAAGGATAATTTTACTATTGTGTTGACCACCATTGACTACTAGTTAGGGAAGTTTGGCTGATGTTGATAGAGAGTTGGAATTGTAGTTTTTATTGGGCCATCTATCTCACTAAGGGTCGTGGTTTTGGATCATCAAATTTGAAAGTAAATTTTTACTTTGAATTATTGTACTCTCTCTCTCTCTCTACTAAACATTTGATATTTGATAATAAGAAGAATTAATCAAGGGTTTTCTCCATTTTCATATTTTTCACTGGCTTGGCCAAATTCTTGTGTTCTCTTCTCTTGGAATGTCTTCTGCACTTATCTTCTATGTTCTTTCTTCAGTTCCTATCAATGTGGTAATGGTTTATGTGATTTCTACTGGAAATGAAATGGAATGATAAATGACCTAATATGTAACATTGAAGTAATTCTCATAAGAAAAAAACATGTTTACTAAAATTATCAAGGAGGGATTTCTAAATATATGTTTTATGGATAGTATTATTTGTATGAGAGATCAAAATTTCATAGTATACATTTTCTACCTTGCATGTGATATTTACATAATTTTTTCCAATTATAATGTCAGTATTCTCAAGATAGCTATGTTTATTAGAAAAGTGATACTAATATAGCTTCCATAATCTACCTATATAGATGTATGAAATTAGTTTCTTGGAACATTTTTTTCACATAAATTCCAATAACCTATCACTAGTCTAAATCTAACAAAAAAATATCATAATGTTTGATTAAAGAACAAAATTTGTAAACAACATCCCAAACAAAGCTTTGTTTTCTCTACATATTGCTTGAATGTATCCCAAGAAAGAGGTGAAACCACATTCAATAATAGTGCATAAATCACTCTTCATAGTCTATGCATTTACTATGAATTAACTTTAGTGAGAATTGCAAAAATCAACTTCCCCATATAGGCCACAAGTTATTAGACCCTCCAAATAAGTGACACTACACTATAAATTATAGTAACTCCAATAGGTTTGCAAGAAGAAAGACTAAAACGTTTCTAACAATAATAGATAATACATTCTCTATAAAATGTAAGGTGTTTGGAAATTATTGCATCAAATAGGTTTCTCTCTAAATCAATCTGAAATTAATAGAACCAATTTTAGTTTCTTGTGCCCTATGAGTAGGCATAAAATAAATATTTATTTGAATGCATGTAAATTGCAACTCCCAAAGTTAAATTAATCATGCAAGTATTATTAGAGACACAAGGCTCTTTTTGCAAGGAATGACTCCCTCTACCTCTCAACCATGATCTTCTAATTATGTTCTAAAGCAACGACTCTCACAACTAGCCTCAAAATATCTCTCAAGGCTAGTTTTTTTTTAGAACAGATAGAAAATACTCAAAAATTAGAAGCAAGCCATTTCAATTCTAATATTTCCTGCATATTCAATCACCCTTCGTATAAATCCACCTTCAGTAAATCTCCTTATCTTGTTCCTTTCTCCAAAACATTATGTAGGGATTACGAGAATAGCCTTACATGTGACCTAATTTTCCATTAGCAAATGGAGTATCTAGGTACCTCGTTCACTAAGATGGCTATGCATGTAGTTGGGTCTCAAAAAATATTAAAGGATGACTAAGGTGCCACAAGTGGATGCATGCACGTGACATCCACTCCTTTGGACTTACTCCCCACGTTTCACATTTTGATGTTTTTATCCGTGTTTGTGACCTTGAGGCCCCTTCTCCACCATTTTTTGCTTATCAATTTCCAAGGAGGGGCCGCTACATTTGAAGTTAGGATGCTTTTTCCAGCCTCACTATGGGAAGGAGGGTTTGTTTCATTTGAATTGGATGGATTCCAACTATCCTAACTATGGAAAACGGCATCGGGTTTGATCTCATAATGCATTTCCCTAGCAAAAATATCCTAGGAAATTTTTTCCCCAAGTCCATCTCAGTGCCCTCTCTTATATATCGAGTGCCAACTACTCAAAAGTCCCTCCATTGGGAGTCCCCTACCTTTCACATTCTAGTTAGGCCATGGTTGGCTTCTAGTTTTAGTCAAAAGAGGATTGTTGGTTCATTCTCAATCAACTTGAGTTATGAGTATGTTTTACTTCTTAAACCATGGTTTGTCTAGCTAGTGAGCCAATGGACAATATGAGATTCTAGGGCTTGCATCAAGGGCTTCTTCTCCATTTCTAGAGAATTTATTTTCTCACTGCTATAAGAAAAAACATAGTTAAATTTATAAAAGTTCTTTTTTATTTGACACACATCAAGTTGAAGTTGACGGTGAAACAAACAAGTTATAAGTTAGGTTTTCTAATATATGAGTGTGACATTGTATTATGATAAAACAAAATGACCAAATTTCACTATCTATTCTGAAATGAAGTCTAGAAACAATTATTGAATATTACAAAAGATAACAAAATATGGGAAGGAGATTCTACTATAGAATATTCAAACTCTGGTGTGAAAATAAAAAAAGGAAAATGGTTTAAAGTACTCCCATGTACAGTAGCTTGGAAATTATGGCCAACAAAAAATGACATGGATTTCCAAAATACGAATATCACTCCCATTCAAGCTTGATAA
This sequence comes from Pinus taeda, assembly GCA_000404065.3. Taxonomy (NCBI): domain Eukaryota; kingdom Viridiplantae; phylum Streptophyta; class Pinopsida; order Pinales; family Pinaceae; genus Pinus; species Pinus taeda. Next base: position 177,144 of record APFE031681744.1, on the reverse strand, counting down.
AAAATAAAATATGTTTATAATGGTATATGGACTCCATTAGACAGAACGATCAATAAAATTCCCACCTAAACCCTTAGTATTTTTGGATGGATCTATTCAAACTGAAGCTAAGCTAGTGATAAAGGTGACATTTTATTTTTGTATAAAAGTAATTTCTTTGTCTTTAAAGGAAGTTTTGGGAAAGAAACATGTCTAACTATTAACTAATCATGATATGGAAGTTTACCTCATCAAAAGACGTGAACAACTAACCATTTAGCAAGTATAAAATAATTTTTAGAGAGTAATCAATTAATTTTGATTCCCGCTTTTACCCCAAGAATAGATTACTACTAACCAATAATCATAGCCTCAAAGAAAATTCCTTTCATAGAAATTGATGAACTGAACCTATTACCATTTTCCTAGTATTGTGAAATGAGAATAATATTCTTAGCCATAGGCCTTAAAACCTTTCTATTTGAACAAAACAAAAATGTGTTTAGTATAGTCAACTATTTTTAGCTACTATATATGCAGTCTCTCTCACTAAAACTAAACATTAAATTGTATGATGCTTGCAAATAAAAAGACATTCTGACTTTTGAGCCTCGACCAATCTAACTTATGCATGGACACACAAGTGAAAACAAATCCTCACAACATGATAAACCCCATTTCATTTCATTATTGTAAAGCACAATTAAGTATTTTTCTATAATAAGATGTACCCCGAGTCAGGTTGTGGTCTATCACCAAGTGGGAGCGCTTGTTGTCGAGATGACCTAGGTTACAATTCAACAAGGAGGTAAAAGTTGATTGTGCTTGTTGTAAATATGTCCCATATTTATATCCGATAATGAAAATAAAATATTGCATCAGTGATTAGGTCCAAGTCTGAGTAGGGCACATTATAAAAACAAACTTCATCAAGCTTCAGGGACATAGACTACCCATTGTTTATAGGAAAGTAAGTGGCTACAACCAAATATATAAACCCAAATTTTCCCATTTTATAAATATCCATGTCAATACAAAATATTAGAAGAAAAAGGAAAAAAATTAAAACAAAGAAAAAATAAAACAAACAACCTAACTTACCCCAACCAACTAAGCACCACTATTAAAAAAATCACATACACATACCACCACAAACCCTTGAAATTATATATATATATATATATATATATATATATATTATATATATACATATATATTCGAGACCCTAAATTTATTTCCTTCATTATAAAAACTTGTAACACCATAATAAATATCATGCAACAAAATCAAGATTACAACTATTTCCTCCAACATACAATTGTTGTGAAATCTCTAGACCTATAGATATAAGAATGATTTGAAAAAGCATACTAATATCCTCAAAAACCCTTGAAAATTTAGATACATAACATTCCAGATAATAACTTTATCCACTTCACTAAAAACCCTATAACATCACAATAAATATGCACCACAAATCAAGATCGAAATGATTTCTTGCAATTTACAAAGGTTGGATAATCCTCGAGATCTATATCCATAATACTGATTTGAAAAATCAAAAGCATAATAAAAGGCTTAGACATACCTTGGAGAAGTCCTAGGGGGCTACCCTTAGAAGATAAAATGAGTTTACAGGGAAGCGATCAGAAGTTGAAGACACAACAAGTTCCATGGAACCCCATTGACCGCATTACTTCTTATAGATATATATCCACATCTTTATTTAATATGCAACCATTTCCATTGTATACACAAACTTTGTAAAATGAGAATCCATGGAGTCTAGGAAAATTATATTTCCACGACCATTAAAGGTGGTTATATTCCAACCACGCAGTTAGGAAAATTATATTTCCATGATAATCTAAAGACGTTGATATTATATTTCCATGACGATTTAAAGGCAGTTGGTATTCCCTTCACGTCTGGCACCTGTAGCCCTTTACACAAGTGTATTTCACCATTTTCAAACATATATTAAATACTAAGAAACTAGATTTGTCCAAACTCCCCGTGTCTTCAATCCCATGAATTAGACATGATTCACTATGACATGTGTCTGATTAGCATGCCCATCGTGTCTTGGATCAAGGGATTTGAATGACATATGAATCTTGATCTCATGTCAATTGTGTCCCCATTTCGGGACATGTATCCCACAGAAACACGTGTCACATTGCCAATAAAGCTTGGTTTGGGCTCATTTATCATTCATTCTTGTGTGTCTTTTGTTGTGGGTTTTGTTATCACATGATAAATTTTGGCAAAATTTATGTCTTGTACCTGCTAAGCTTGGTATGCAGACTTTCAGGCTCATTTAGGAAGCTTTGGCAGGTCACATTACTAACACAAGCTATGAAGAAGATGGAAAATGTTTGCATCAACAGTTGTTTCAATATGTCCAAAAACATTGAAAAGGATATGTTGACAACATGGAATTTATAGATGGTCATCGCAAGAGATCAATAAGGTGAAATGTTCCTTACAAAAGATTCAAGATGTGATTAACTTTGTACAAGTAGGTGGAAGTTTAACATTAAATGAAACCACAAGAGGTAGCATGAATGTAGTTGGCATGGTTCAAGAGGTACATATGCACAATGAGATTCTCTCTACTCATGGAGGTTGCACTATTTCTTTGGCTACTACTTTATCGCTTATTTTCGAAGTTGGTAAAACTGATGGTTCCATGGAAACACAACCTTATGAGAAAGATGAAAATAAAGTAATTCATGTTCCAAATAATCTTCCAACATTGCATACACCGTTGTCAGAAGGCTTGGTCACAATCCTATCCCTAAAACTACGTTCAGGTATGCAAGAAGGACATAAGAGCATCATGAAAATGGAACGTGTTGCTTGAGCCTTTCTAAGATGAAGGGTCATAACTGTTACTGTAAAATTCTATAGTTGTTTGTGAATGTGTGGGCAAAATGGTTTGATTTCAATCGTTGATTATATTTTAAAACTCTCACTTCAAAATGTCTTCATAATTTATCATATTATGAATCTTTCCTCTCCATTTCATTATAAAGTTGTGGACTCCTCAGATGTGGTTGTGTAGGTATTGGATGACATGCACCCTTTAGGTACAAGGTCTCACCACCTGGAAAAAAATTTGAAAGAAAATTGCAAGCATAAGTATCTCATCATTTTATTGAACAAGTGTGACCTTGTTCCTGTTAGGGCTACAAAATGGTGGCTTCATGTGCTCTCACAAGAGTTTCCAACTCTTTCTTTTCATGCGAGTTAAAAAAAATAATTTGGCAAGGGTTAACTTCTTTCATTTCATTTGTAGTTTTCACGTATGAAGAATGACAAGCATGCAATATCAGTTGGCTTGTAATATGTGATGAGAAAATTGGACAACAATGGATTCATGTTAAGAAATTTTCCATCCCGAAGCTTAGAGTTGAAATTGTAAATGCACACTTTAGCCTAGATTGGCTGGATGCTTGATATCCTTGTTGGGAGCGGGATCTCCCAAGGGCAGTGTTGGGGCTAAAAGCCCATGTTTAAGTCAATTTTTGTAATATTATTGTAAAGAATTTGCATTATGTGGTTGTGGAGCACAAAGGTGTTATGTGTCATAAAGGGTAGTCTGCCATTAGTTTTGTAAAGTAAAGTTGGCTGTAAGAGATCTACCCATGTTCCGTGGACCATGGGAATGTATAAAAGAAGCTAAGCTCTAAATAGTTGGAAGAGAGAGACAATGATGGATGATGTGATAGAATCATAGCTTTAGAGAAAGAAGTCTAAGTCTTGGGTTGTAGCATAGGTAAATGCTCTGTAGTTTAGTGTGCATAGGCCTAAGGTAGAAGTTCGCAGCTCAGTGCGCGGACCCCTGCAGTTGTGTGCGCAAGGCGGACAAAGTTTGTAACCAATGGGAAGATATTAATAAAGGGAGATATTTAGAATTTTTTGTGTCTTTGTTCTGTTGATGCATCTTGATATGTTATGTATCAATTTTCTTTATTATGCTTATATGGTGTGTGAATGGATACAATTACATTAAATAACTGAACACATATATGAATATTTGTTTACGTGGGGATAGCTATAACTGTTTGATAAGATAAGAAAGTCACTTAGATTAATTAGGGAATTTGTAGTGCACGCTACCATAGCAACACGAAAGTACCTAAGCAATAGGCTTCGGCTGCACGAAGGACGATCGTATCCTCTCGCGGAGGTATTGAAGAACAGAATGTAGGGTTTGTCTTGCAAGCCATAGAGTGAAGCAACATGCATGAAGGCAGGGATAAATGGAATTAAACAACATCATGACCATCTCAGGGTTCAGAAACTTGGTTTCCAGCATCACCCCATACTGCTTTGGATGAGACTTCAGTCTGTGCTCCTTAGGCTGATGGCGAAAGGGCCAGTAGTGTAGGGATTTGTTTGGCTAATTAACGTTGAACCTAGGTCAAGCCTCCTCAAGCCAAAAAATGGTTTCATTGCTGGGACTATATCTGCATAAGAGATGTGTGATGTCGTATCACTAGAATCCAACTAAGAAGGAGATTGGATATTAGTTGGATAGAAAAATCCACGAATTTGCGAAACAATAGAATAGAAACCCACAATTGACAAAAGAACAGTAGTTGGACAGATACCTATATACAAAGATCCACAAGATCCTTTTCTTCTCCTTCCCTATCGCGCTATACAAGTGGATCGTGAAGCTAGCATATAGCCAAGGAAGGTGGAAACTTGACTATCCTATTGTGTGGACACTGGTGCTGGTTCGAAGGTTTGAAACATCAGAGGATAAGATCACTCGCGCTATTGATCATTAACTTGATTGCGTCATAGGAGGATATGAGACTGAATTCGCGGTCGACACCTCAGTTAGCTATAGCGAGGCAAAGCGACACTTTTTCAAAGGAATGTGAGGTAAATACGTGAAATTCTTGAATACTCGGATTAAAATTCTATTGTACGAAAAACGGATCATGCAGTTACATTGATGTTTGGAACTACACGAAGCGGAAAAACTTATAAGAACGAAGGACAAAAGGGTCTAGAGTATAGTCCATTGATTACACCTCCATGAGGTGACGATGAAGGGATCGCGAAGGTTCTCCACGAAGTGCTATTAAATCAATAAGACAAGGATTCTTGTGAATACCACCTCCACCCACACCACCTCCAACTACACCACCATCACCTCTGACTTCATCCGTACCACCTCCACCTCCACTGCAGTTGAGTATGGCAAATGTAGTAAAGCCGCCTTTGTTCAAACGCTTAGTAAATGAGGATCTAGACCAATTCTGGTTCGTTGTGAAATTTGTATGGGAAGCATAAGGTGTTACAGATGATCATATAAAGAAGGTGACAATGGTTAGTGCCCTACAAGATCGCATGCTAACCTAGTATATTAAGTACTCTAACGATAACCCGAATGTTGGAGTAGTAGACATCCAGGAAACACTAAATAGGGAATTTAGTAGGCCTAAATATGAGGCGCAGTCGATTGTGGGATTCAAAGAGATCATGATGCAACCAGGCGAGATGCCTTGGGAACTAGATCAGAGGCTGAAATGCACAATCCGTGAAGCCAACATGAATTTGACAGATGGACAACATTGTGAGTGGTTTGTGGCCTCACTACTACCACACTTAAGGAGTGCACTATCACAGCAAAAGATAACAACTCAGGCAAGGACTTGGAGATTTTTATGAGACTACATGAAACTCTGATGCAATATCCTAATCTAGGAGTTTAGCAGATCCCTATGCAGCTGAAGAATAAATTCCTTGAGATGCAAAGTCTGAAGCAGGACAAGATGGTTCGACTAGAGGTACATGAGGAAGTATGCTGCCTAAAATTCAAGAGTCAGGGTAATGACAAATGCCATTTCCTTGTCTTTGTGAACTATATTGCAAGAGGAGGACCGATGCCTTTAAGGCCAGAAGCTCAAGTAGGACACATCGCAGGGCTTGCATTATGATGTGCTATCTATCAAGTAGCAGGAAAACATGCCACAAATAACTATCATATGTTGTAGAAGTATGTACAGACATTGCAGCAATTGTTATGCAACTTTTGTAGACTGGTGGGGCATGATGAGTGTACTTGCAAGAGCTATGAGTTGATTATGGATAGAACTCCCACCTATAGGGTTTAGGCCGACATGCCACCCCTTGACCAAAGCACAGGGATGGCGTGGATAGGATTTCAGGGACGGGGACGAGGTCGAGGCAAAGGAGGACTTGGCAGAGGTCAAGGATAGTTGATCTGCTACAATTGCGGGGACTCAGGACACTATGCCCATGATTGGACTAACCCAACACTTCTGTCATGAAAGTATTGCACGATGTTTGATCATCAAATAGAAGATTGTCTTGTGCTGATAGCTAGGATACGCGATAAAGGGGCTCTACCACCTCCCTTGACTCAGAACCTATAGATGATGAGGTCTGAGCCACGTGAGAAAGATCCAAACATAAATATAGTGCTAAAAAGATGAATCGCGAAAAGGGGAAATAACCAGAAGACAGTACATGGGTTCGCAAAGCCCTAGCAAAAGAGGTTGAGTTCGATTTCGAGTGTGCATGTGAAACCTTCATGGAAGCCAAGAAGAGCTTCGCCGAGGCCTCCACCTCAGGAAGCAAGGATAAGCCTGAGCAAGAGATGGACCCCTCTATGCTCACAACTTTGCTAAAAACTTGTATGAAGTTACTGTACGACAGTAAGGATGTGAAAGGATTACAAGAACTCATCAATAGATGTGTTGGAACCGTGCCAGTTGAACCACGCATAGTACGAAAGATTGGCAAGCATAAAGCAAGGATGGTACGAGAGATGAGACTAGTCACACAGACAGGAGAGTATGAAATGGATCAGGTCATTTTGGACCTTGGGTCAAATGCCAATGTCCTACCAAAACAAACTTGGGAGTGAATGGCAAGACCTACACTGCAATGGTCTCCGATTCAGCTAAGGATGGTGAATTACTAGAAGATCATCCCCATGGGGTGGTTGGAGCGAGTGACTGTGGATATTGAGGGAGCAAGCGCACTAGCTGACATTGAAGTAATATAGATAGTGGATGACAAAAATCCTTATCTGGCACTCCTGGGAATTGACTAAGCTACTGATATGAACAGGGTAATCAATCTGAAGAAGTGAAATATGATCTTTGAGAAGAACTCATTGCGCGTAATAGTACCCCTCAATCCTACTGAAGGATCTCACTACACTGAACCTGTCTGCGATTATGAAAGTGATGACTACCTAGACCGTATCTATAAGATAATAGCGTGAGACCAAGATTGGGTGAATCCCACCATGGATGCATGGATTACATGGGATCGCGAGAGTTATTGCACTTCATACTCTGATGAAGAAATAGAACACTGGCAGAATCGGTTACATGAAGCAACTACGCTAAATTGCAACATGATGACCAGATCTCTACAGTGTGTGTCATCAGAGGTAAGAAATTTTCCTACTTATGATGGTCTAAGTGAGGTAGATATCTTTTTGGATGCATTTGAAAGGGAGTTACCAGAAAATCAGCGCTTCCAGGCCTTAGACTCGGCACTCTGTGCTACACTCGCAAGATGGTGGGGTATGCATAAGGGAAGCTTTGACGATTGGTGCAAACATAGGAGGATGATGACAACACAATTTGGGAAGCCTAAGCTATGACTTATAGACAAGCATGGTGGGTAGAATGATTCGGATGCACATCTAGCCAAATGGAGCCAAGCTTATGGAGAAAAGCCCCAACCTAAGTGGGTGCACTTGTTCTGTCATACACTAGATGCTATCCCAATGAATTGGTAGATAGAAACAGAGCTTTTCCATGGGATAGGTGAATGGGATATCCTACACGAAGGATTCATGATGACCTTCAGTTTTGATGGGTTGGATAGTATTGATGAAGCGCTACAAGAGGTGAAAGAAGCTATATTTAGGACACTGTAGGATCCTTTAGACCTGGCTAAGTCTGAATGGGCTACTCATCTGAGCCACACACTAGAATGCTATAATGTAACTACTAAAGAAGAGGACAAGGATCCACAGATGATTAAAATTCCATAAATAGAAGGTCACCGTGAGCTTCAAGGGCTAGATATTGAGAATCCTGATATAATAACGCCGCTAAAAACGAAACAAATAAACATTAGTATGGATGCAGAACCCAAATTTGTGAATATTGGAGACTATTAGGATGATGTGATGGTGGATAAGGTCATTGAATTGCTCTGCTAATACCAAGACGTATTCCATACCAAGTTTACAGATCTAAAAGGAATAATCAGGGACCTAGGAATGATGAAGATCACATTAAAGCCCAACGCGAAGCCAATTATGCAAGGGACTTACCGTCTCAATCTGAAATATAAGGATAAGCTCCGCTTAGAGCTATATAAGATGCTCACAACAGGCATCATTGAGCCTATTGAAGAATATGATTGGGTAAGCCCAATGGTGGTGCAAGAGAAGAAGAAGAAGGATGAGATAAGGATATGCATGGATCTCAGAAAATTGAACGATGCTTGTGTGCATGGTCCTTTACCAACTCCATTCACAGATGAAGTGTTGGACAATGTAGGTGGCCAAGAACCATATTCCTTCACTAATGGGTTCTCTAGGTACCACCAAATCAAAATCGCACTGGAGGATATGAGCAAGACCACCTTTGTGACTGAGTGGGATTGTTTTCAATAGACTGTAATGCCATTTGGATAGAAGAATGCGCCTGCAATATTTTTGTGCGTGGTGGTTGCAGCATTCAAGGAATTTATTCATAAGTTCCTAGAGGTATATTTTGATGACTGGACTTTATTTGGGCTCATTAAGCACCATGTAGCAAGCTTTCCCCTGATGTTGGATACCTGTTGAAGATACCAAATCACGCTCAATCTCAAGATGTGTTTGTTTTGCATTCCTTTTGGGAACCTATTGGGCCACGTGGTTTGCAGATAAGGAATGATGGCAGACCCCACGAAGAATGAAGTGATACTGAACTTGGAAGTGCCAAGGAGTGTGAAACAACTGCGCGCTACTCTGGGACATGAAGATATTATAGAAATTTTATCAAAAGCTATGCCTAGATCACTGTGCCTATGGAAAAAATGTTAAAGAAGTATGTCATGTTCTGCTGGAATAATGACTATAAGAAGAGCTTAGATATATTGAAAGAAAACATGGTTACCGTGCTAATTCTAGTCTTTCCAGACTGGAAGAAAGAGTTTCATGTACATGTTGACACGTCATGAATAACGTTGGCGTAGTACTAACACAGGATGGCAGAGAACGCTTGGACCATCCTATCACGTTCGCAAGCCATAGATTATCCAAAGTAGAGAAGAACTATTCTACCACTGAGCACGAGGGGCTAGCTATGGTGTATGTGCTCTAGAAGTATAGTCACTACTTGCTAGGAGGCCATTTTAAGATGTATACGAATCAGTCCATGCTGAAGTATCTGGTCAATAAGCCTGTGTTGGGGGGTGAATATGCAGATGGCTCTTGTTATTCCAAAAGTATGATTTTGAAGTTGTTGTGAAGCCTAGACGATTGAACACGGGACCAGACCATTTGTCGCGCATCAAAGTGGGGGACGAACCTACTAACTTGGAAGAAGGATTGTTTGACGCGTAGCTATTTGTGGTGCATATTGTAGATGGAGACTTTGAGGATATAATACACTTCCTAACAACAGGAACTGCACCAGAAGGATACATTGTCCAGCAAAATAAGGAATTAGTGGTGCGTGCGACAAATTTCTCTATCATTGTTTGGAATCTATACAACATGGGGACTGATGAGATATTGCGATGGTACGTACCTGAGTTCAAAAGAAGAAGAATCCTCGCAAATGCTCATGGGGGTGTCATTGGAGGACATTATGCATGGAGAGCAACCGCGCAAAAGATACTACGCGTAGGGTTGTGGTGGCCAACCCTTCATTAGGATCCCAAAGCATATTGCAAGGCATGTGATGTATGTCAAAGAACGGGCAGGCCATCATAGAGGGATGAAATGCCTTTGAATCCACAAATGATGTTGCAACCCTTTGAGAAGTGTGTGTTAGATTTTGTAGGACCTATTCAGCCATAAGGGAAGACTGGAGCAAGGTAAATTATCATTGTGACATAGTATTTGACTTATTGGGAAGAAGCGGAGGCGGTGAAGGATTGCACGGGCATGATGGCCACGAAGTTCCTATTGTTAGGTAAACTTGACTCGAGATACAGTCAAAATTGACCAAGTTAAAAAGTGATGGTTTTGGGGCACATGGTATTGTGCACCCATAGTATTCTGCCCATGGTATTATATGTAATGGAGCTTATAAAAGGCTAGAAGGACTTCATTGTAATGCAAGCCCTGGAGGTGAGCGGTGAAGGCTCAATTGTTCAGATTGGCCAGGGTTTTGGCCAATGATAATAAGATCTTATTAGGTTGGGTTTTTCCCCAGATTTGGGGTTTTCCCGATAAACATTTGTGTTTATGTGTTTATGGTTGTTGTTGATTATTTTTATATTTATTCCTCTCAGTAATTATTTATGTTATGCAACAAATTTCTTAACAACTGGTATTAGAGCTAGATATTGGCTTCAAGGGATTCTTTGATGCTAGGGATTTATAGTGCCTGATGAAATCAATGTAGCCTTTTTACAGATCAGTGTATTTGCAATATATTGTTCAGGATTCATGTGGCTATTTAAAGAAGGCCAGCAGAAGAAAATTGTTCACGCGGCTTCGAAAATTATTCATTTTCTACTACATGAGGCCACCGATGCTGGAATCTATGGGGTTCTAGTCGGACTGAAATTTGAGCGGTTTGATAGAAGTTTTTGAGAAAATCAAAATGAGAGAGGATGGATCAGAATCGTAGAAGCAATAAACAAAAAAAAAATAATGAAGTCGAAATTATTGCATGTAAATGGGCATACTACTGTAAGACCTGGTAAGGCATGTGTACCCCTCAGTAATCATCAGTAAAGTCTGGGTTAGACCTAGATGATAGGGGGGATGTCGAGTTAACAATACCCCAGGTAAAAACTCTAAGGGGGGTAAGAGCTAGAGTGAGTGGGATTGTCTCACTTAGTAGGTTTGGTTGGAGTTAGTTAAGGAACCCCAAGTCAAGTTTAAGGGGGGAATTGTTAGGCAAACTTGACTCGGGATAGAGTCAAAGTTGACTAGGTTAAACAGTGATGGTTTTGGGCCACATGGTATTGTGCACCCATAGTATTTTGCCTGTGGTATTATATGTAATGGAGCTTATAAAAGGTTGGAAGGACTTCATTGTAATGCAAGCCCTAGAGGTGAGCGGTGAAGGCTCAGATGGTGGGATTGGCCAGGGTTTTGGCCAATGCTAATCAGATCTTATTAGGTTTTGTTTCTCCTTGGATTTGGGGTTTTCTCGATAAACATTTGTGTTTATGCATTTATGGTTGTTGCTGGTTATTTTTATATTTATTCCTCTCAGTAATTATTTATGTTATGCAATAAATTTCTTAACACGTATTTGATCATGTACTGACGCAATTTGGATATCTAAGGATCCTAATCAGTGATCGTGGTACGCACTTCTTGAATGAGACGAATAGCGCACTAACGGAGGAATTTCAGGTATATCACCAGAAGAGCACAACTTATCACTCACAGGCTAATGGGATAGTGGAGGCATTCAAAAAAGTGCATGGAAATGCGCTGATGAAGGTTTTCAATGCTTAGAGAAGTGATTGGGACCTATGCATACCTACGGTATTATGGGTTAATCGAACGACATGCAATAAATTAATGGAACAAACCCCTTTTAGGCTTGTCTATGGTGTGGAAGTTGTAACTCCTATGGAATACATCGTGCCTAGTCTGCACATAGCAGTGCTCACAGGTATGACAGATTACAAAGCCCTGGAAGAGAGTCTCACGCAGCTGGATGAGATCGAAGAAGAAAGATTTTTGGTTGGATTTCACTAACAGGTCCAGAAGCAGCACGAAATGGCATGGCATGATTAACACATCACGATGCATATATTTAAGGTAAATGACCTAGTTTTGTTATATGATAGTAAGTTTGATAAATTTTGAGTGAAATTCAGGATGCACTGGTTAGGGCCTTATGTTATTAAGGAGATTGTAGATGGAGGAGCGGTACAACTGGTCAAGTTAAATGGAGAACCTTTCCCAGGAAAGGTAAATGTCAGTTGCTTGAAGCCATACACCGATTGTCTGGCCATGTGACTAAATGAATGTAGCATAGTCTTAGCACTCCACAAAGCTAAAAGGAGGTGTGGGACTATAAACTACAAATCTCGGGTTAGAGAACTACGTGATTGGAAGATGGTGTGGAGTGAGGATTTCTCTCTGGGTAGCAGAGATCCCTTCGCCACACTGACGCAGATGTTAACCAAGTTGCACGAAGCTAAGTAGCTGAAGGAACAGGTGGACACAGTGCTACATAAGGAAGCAGCGTTGAAGACACAACTAAAGCCCTTGCTGGAGGAAGCTTACATAGTCACAAGAAACACTGAAGGCAAGCTTACGACTCTGCAAATGACACAACAACAACTTTAGGCTGACAACGCAGGGGCAGTAACCAAGAAGAGAGTCGAAGATAGAAAGAAGGAAGCAGCTCATTGCACAACCGAAGTTGCTTTATTAGGGTCGAGCTAGACAGGCTTCACACAAATATCTTTGTGCCTACCAAGTGACTCGAGGGGCGAGGCAAGATGTTTGTATTGGGGGCATGTTGACAGCGGGATCCCCCAAGGGAATTTTTGGGGCTAAAAGCCCATGTTTAAGTCACTTTTTGTAATAGTATTGTAAAGACTTGGCATTTTGTCATCGTGGAGCACAAAGATGTTATGTGTCATAAAGGGTATTCTGCCCTTAGTTTTGTAAAGTAAACTCAGCTGTAAGAGATCTACCCACGGTCCACGGACCATGGGATTGTATAAAAAGAGCTAAGCTCTAAATAGTTGGAAGAGAGAGACAATGATGGATGATGTAATAGAATCATAACTTTAGAGAAGGAAGTCTAAGTCTTTGGTTGTAGCATAGGTAAAGGCTCTGCAACTAAGTGCGCAAGGACCTAGGGTAGAAGTCTGCAGCTGAGTGCGCGGACCCCTGCTGATGTGTGCACAGGGCGTACAAAGTTTGTAACCGTTGGGAAGATATTAATAAAGAAATATATTTGGCAATTTCAATGTCTTTGTTCTGTTGATGCATCTTGATATGTTATGTATGAATTTTATTTATTATGCTTATATGGTGCATGAATTAATGCAATTGCATTGAATAATTGAATGCATATACAGATATCTGTTTACGCGGGGATAACTATAATTGTTTGATAAGATAAGAAAGGAACTTAGATTAATTGAGGAATTTGTATGACATATTGCCATAGTAGCATGAAAGTACCCGAGCAGTAGGCTCGGGCTGCATGAAAGACGATCGTATCCTTTTGCAAAGGTATTAAAGAACGAAATGCAGGGTTTTTCTTGCAAGCCCTAGAGCGAAGCAACATGTGCGAAGGCAAGGATAGAGGGAATTAAACGGCATCATGACCATCTCAGGGTGTGGAAACGTGGTTCCAGAATCCCCCCTTACCGCTTTGGGTGAGACTTCAGTCTGCGCTCAACGAGATGATGCTGAAAGGGCCAGTAGTGTAGGGATTTGTTTGGCTAATTAACGGTGAATCTGGGTCAGGCCCCCTCAAGCCAACATCCTTCCTAGATAGAAAGGGATTCACTCATGTGCTAGAAAGAGGTTAAGAATACAACCTACCTACACAACAAATATTTAAATCACAAACTGGCAACACATCAAGAGAATTTTTTGTTTTCATCTTATCACATGCATTTATGGTGGAGAGATTCCTGACAGAAGGGATAAGACGATTGGGAATTCATTTCACATTTCTTAGAAAATCTATACATCCATGGAGTACATCATTCCAATTAACTATTTTCCTCTACATGTTTATCCATAGCTTCAAAGGCCATTTAATCCTTAGGGCAACATTTACACCATTGGAAATTTCATAAGTGTTGTGTTCATCTTTATATGTGCTAGGCTTTATGTGTGAACAAGAGTTAAATAGAAATAATTGTTAAAAAGGGGGATAAATACTCACACGGACCTGAGTTAAAATGGGAAACATTACAACTTATTTCTCTTCTCAAACTCTTTTGGAAAATTTATGACTCGGAAAGATTCAAGATTGACATGATTGACCAGAAGGCATCCTATATCCGGTCCAAAAATAGGAAGAAAGCACAAACAAATTCTCTAGAAAATTTCAAAAGCACTACAAAAGATTCAATGATTGATCGCGATGGGGCATCTACTATAGAAAATCCCAATGAAGAATATGCCTTTGAAACATGACACCTTTTTGTTCATAACTTACCTTGTACTAAGTTAAAATACTTGGCTAATTTGTTCAGTTAGTGAGGGGATATTTCAAAAGTATATCTTATTCTTCATAAAGAGCCCAGAAGGCTATGTTTAGATGCTTTGCATGCTTCTTGAATCTCCTGCAAGTGAATTTGAGGAGATAGACATGTCACATTTTAAGATAGATTTTGGGCTTCTATAGAAAGAGTTTTTACTTTTTTCAATGATTCCTTCTCTATGTTGAAAAGTGCGTCCACTCCGTGTAAAATATGGAGTTTGTGTGTTGTGGATTAGGTTATTAACAAGTTTGATGTTTATCATTCCTCAAATATTTTCTTTGGAGATTTGGTGTCCTCTATGAGTTACACTTTCCTACATTCATTTTTTGTACGTAATTGCAAGTATTTTGTTCTGTAAACACACCAGAATGCCTCATGCAATTCCTTGGAAAGGGTGTTATCTACTTGTTACTGATCAATAATGTTGGAACTTATAGTATTGACTTCATCTAGAGATTTTTAGGGTATTAACTTAGCTTACCTAGCATGTAAAAGGGAATATGAAGTGTTCAATTGGTGTGCTACTAGAAACTTGGATATAGGTAATATATTTAACCCTCAGGAATCAAAACTTTCTATCTGCTAAAGAAAAAAATTTCCAACCTCGTGGATTGCCTTTTTTGTTCACATTTGATTTAAGTCAGTTGGTGCTCTAGTTTTTATGCAAAGATGTAAATGAGTTTGTGATTTTAATTTATGAGTTGCAATGCAATTTTATTATGAGCCCTACATTTACACAAACAATTTAAAATTGGTTCTACATGAGGCCAACTACATACAAATCACTCAAGCATCCATTTCTCTAGGCCTGTGTATATATACCCCCTTCTCTGAGAATATAAGAGTTAATCTCAAAGCATCTCTCTTCAGCTAACAAATGAAAGAGAGCCCATAAGACAAAACTTGGTAGGCATAATTTTGAGGAATTGGGTAGTATTGAAGCATCAAGTAGCATCTCAATTGCAAAGATGTATCATTTTGTCAATTCAGGACCACAACACAGATTGTGTGTAGAAAGAAAGGGCACCTGGAAGTGTTGGCAAATAATCAACAAGTGCATCAGATCTCATATATTCAGGGCATCAAACTCATTACTAGCAATTGAAAATTTTAAAGCATCCTTTTGGATATAAAGGAAGATAGGTGGCAAGATTACTTCGAGAGAGCCATGCTTCTAAAAAGGTTCTAGGTGGCAACAAGAGGATAAACATCACAATTTTCTTATTTTTAAGACAAATAGGAGACACCTATCCTCTCATGTGTCAAACTCTCTCAAGAAGGTTATCTTCACTATATTTCGGGAGATTGTATTCATAATTAAAGGCAATAGTTTGATATTTGAAGGTGGTAGAAAATCAACTTTCTAGATTTTGAGGAAGAATTATAACCGAAAGAGGCAAACAACAACCATAAAATTATATTTCAAGGAGATTTCACCAGCAAGCTCGAAAGCAATTCAAAATCTTTTGTGACCAATGACAAATTATTAAAAAAAAAATTATGATTGTATTTAATCTTGTTTTCTAGAAAAATAAGGAAGCAGTTTAATATTGGTTTTATTATAAAAATATGTATTTTGTAATAAAAAGGTGTTGTTGATGATGGAATAAAAGGTATATATTTATTTGATTTGAAAAACTATGGAGTTTCAATACAAGTGATCAATAGAAAAGTACAAAGCTCTTTTTCTCAAGGATTCATGTGTCATTAACTACTGGTGATTTTTTTCTTTCAGTGTTTATGTGTTCTTCTCTAAGTTATTCATAAAACATTTTCTTTTTCCATTATTTGAATGAATATTATATGTGAATAATTCATCCAAGGTAGATTATTTCATTCCTTTCAGATAAATGTTTTTCTTCTAAAGTTGAGCATAGAATTCATCCCTGAGATGCTTTATGTCTAATGGGTTATGCTCCCTATTTCCTCTATCATATGCTACAACAAATTCAAAGACTAGAAGTTTGACTACCTTCTCCTTGTCATAAAATTTCTCTATAACCAGTGATTCTTCCCTTTTATCAATCAGAATCCATGTCCAATGGACCTCTCCTTTACCCTACAACCACAATTTTAAAACCAATTTCTTGATTGTTATACCTAGCCTAAAACCCTAAACTATGATTGTTAAAAAATCCATTGAGATAGATCCCTCTCTGAAGCTAGAAGGGTTCAATCACAGCTTTGCAAGTGATTTTGTGGTTACCTTTGGGTTTCTCTCCACATCCTAGGGAAATTATGGACTGCTAACATTCTAGCCACCATACTAGGGAATGAGAGGTTTCATCTTCCCCATGAAAGACTATCAAGTTCCAGAGCTAATTGTTGATGGTGGACAGTGATTAGACACAAGAAGGCTGAAAAATCCACCTGTTGACTCCAAATAGTTTCAAACTGATCTAAAGACTCCACTAGCAGCAATATCCATAAATCAAGATGAATTCTCAATATAGAAGGTATATGCCCATGAATCGAGATCATATTGTAGGATTTCCAAATTGCATGCCTGGTGTAAGTTGGCAAACTTATCTACCTATATTCAAAAATAAAAAAGGAGATGATGTTGCTTTGCATCTGATTAGGTTTCATATGTATGTCTGTAAGTTTAAAGTTAAATTTCATTTAGATTGTCTTGTGACGATGTTCATGGTATCCTTAGAAGAAAAAACAAGATCTTGGTATGAGAAATTACTTCTTTCTAGTCTTTATTCTCTTATGGAATTTCAAACAGTATTTCTTATAACATTATGAACAATCTTATCCATATTCGTTACTAGTTCAAAATTGTTGTGATTATTTTTAAAACTTTATTCAAAATCTTGAAAATCTTTATGGAGATGATGAATTTATGGAGGAAGAAATTATTGAAGTTTTGTATGAAAACACTTTTCATCATAAAGAAGAAAAGTTAGAGGATATTGGCCATGATATTCAAGAAAATTTTCAATAGGCTGTAGGTTATTCTCTAGTTGAAGATGAAATACATAAATAGGTTGAGGTGGATATTCATGTCCCTTCTCTTGAGATGGGTCAATGTTTGCAGCAATTTCAGATCTTAGATGATCAAGAGGAGAATCATGATAGTCAATCTAATTTTCCCACAAACCTCTTATCTCCTAAGCCATTCATTGAAGAGCACCTTGTTTTAAACTCCCCAAATGATACACCAATTATTCATGAGTCTTCATCCCTAGAGTTGACAAGTTTAGAAAGTTTAAAAGGTCAAAGCAACGTTTTCGTTGAGATAACTAAAGAGTCATTTGTAAATATTATTTTTATTTAAGATGTAACTTCAATTGAAGATTTATAGGAATATATGAAACTTGTCCCTAACCTTGATGAGAAGGTCGAGCAATTTGTTGCCATATATTTCGAGCATGATGTTGAAAATGAAGGCATAAAATAGGGACAAGTTCCAGCTATTAATGAAGAGAGCGCTTATATTTTTATTGACCATCAAAATGGGTTTATGTTTCATGTTTTCAAGATGATCTGAAAATTCAATTAGAATCATCAAGAAAATCTAATTTTGCAGCATTCTTAGATCGTTGGGACATTTTCAGTTGGAAGTTTGAGTTGCTATCATTTAGTTTTTTCTTTCTTTTTGAAGAAACTATCAACAAAAGTTTGCTTAATAATCATCAGCTTCATTAGGTTTACTGTAATTTTTATATTTCTTGAATCAATCACTTAGATCTTAGATGCTAGAATAAGATTTTCTCTACATAAATAATCTTGTTGATAAAGCATCTTTTTCAACATTTAGTTTACAGTTTGCAATGTTCAATATCATTTTCAATTTGTGCAAACATTTGAGTTTCAAAACAAGCCATAACTTGCAGGTTGAGGGTTGTGAGAACTACTGAATGGTCAGGCATAGGAGTTGCGGTTCATTATTTACCCGCACGGGGGATAGCATCCCCAGTTGGAGCTGATGTTATCAAATGATAAATTTTGGTAAAATTTATGCCTTGGGCTTGCTAAGCTTGGTATGTAGACTTTGAGTCTCATTTCGAAATATTTGGCAACTCACATTCCTGACACAGGCTATGAAGTAGTTCAACAAGGTTTGCATCATTTGTTATTTTAGTGTGTCCAACTACATTGAAAAGGATATGTTGACGGCATGGAATTTCTAGATGGCCATCACAAGAGATCACTAAGGTGAAATGTTACATACAAAATATTCAAGGTGTGATTCACTTCTTACAAGCAGGTGGAATTTTAAAATTAAATGAAACCACATGAGGTAGAACGAATGCAGTTGGCATGGTTCAAGCGGTGTAGATGCACGTGATATTATCTATATTCATGGAGGCTGGGTTATTTCTTTTGCTACTACTTTACCACTTATTTCCGAAGTTGCGGTAAAAATTGGTAAAACTAATGGTGACATGGAAACACAACCTTATGATAAATATGTCAATAAAGTAATTCATGTGCCACATAAGCTTCCAGCATTGCATACACCATTGTCAAAAGGCTTAGCTAGAATGTTATCCCTCAAAGGAACTTCAAGTATGCAAGAATGCCATAAGAGCATCAAGATAATGGAACGTGTTGCTTGAGACATACTAAGATGGGGGATCAGCACTGTTATTGTAGGGTTCTGGAGTTGTTTGTGAATGTGTGGGAAAAACAGTTTCATTTTAGTCATTGATTATATTTTAAAACTCTCACTTCACAATGTCTTCATAAATTGTCACATCATGTATCTTTCCTCGTCGTTTCATTATAAAGTTGTGGACTCCTCAGATGTGGTTGTGTAGGTCTTGGATGTCAAGCACACTTAGGGTACAAGTTGTCACCACCTGGAAAAACGTTTGAAAGGAAATTGCAAGCATAAGCATGTCATCCTTTTACTGAACAAGTGTGACCTTATTCTTGCCTGGGCCACAAAAGGGTGGCTTCATGTGCTCTCACGGTATTTTCCTATTGTTTCTTTCCACGTGAGCATCAAAAATTCATTTCGCAAGGGTTCACTTCTTTCACTTCTTTAGAAATTTACACTTGTGAATAATGACAAGTAGGCAATATCAGTTGGCTTGTAATCTATGATGAGAAAATTGGACAGCAATGGATGTGTGTGAAGAAATTTGCCATCACAAAGCTTAGAGTTGGAATTGTAGATGCACATTTTAGCGTGGATTGTCTAGATGCTTAATATCCTTTCTAGATAGCAAGGGGTTAACTCATGTGCTAGAAAGAGATCAAGAAGATAGAATACCTACACACCAAATATTCAAATCATAAATCGGAAACAGATCGAGATAATTTTTTGTTTTCATCTTATCACATGCATTTATGGTGGAGAGGTTATTCACGGATGGGATAAGACATCTTCGAAGTCATGTCCCATTTCTTCCAAAATCTATATATCCATGGAGTACATTATTTCAACTAACTACTTTCCTCTGCACACTTATCCATGGCTTCAAAGGCCATCTAATCCCCTGGGAAAAATTAGACCTTTGGAAATTTCATAAGTTGTGTGTTATTTTTTATGTGTTGGAACTTATGTGTAGACAAGAGTGAAACGGAAAGAAATATTGAAAAAAGCTGAGAAATACTCACGTAGGCCTGAGTTAAAATGGGAAACATTAAATCTTCTTTCTCTTCTCGAACTCATTTTGAAAATTTATGTCCCAGGAAAATTCAAGGTCAACAGATTGATCAGAAGGCATCCCAAATACCAATTGTTATGAAACCAGCTCACAAAAAGATATAAGAGAGAGATAAACGCCTTCAAAATAAGCCTCTTCGAGGGGGAAACCTCCTTTACATTACACAAATGAATAATTCTTGGATAATACAAATAAGAAGACCTCCTTTCTATATATAGGAGTTTAAGGGGTCATAATATAATCAAATCCGACATAACAATGATAATGTAAGGGCACAATAATAATAATAGTGGACTTCTATGCGGCACAATAATAACGATATTGGGACTACATGGTCACAAAAATATAATATGGGGGATGTACTATCTACAATAAGGGGT
Organism: Pinus taeda; assembly: GCA_000404065.3. NCBI lineage: Eukaryota > Viridiplantae > Streptophyta > Pinopsida > Pinales > Pinaceae > Pinus > Pinus taeda. The sequence goes on along the minus strand of APFE031681744.1, from coordinate 156,728 downwards.
TACACTAGTAGTACAGGGATCTAACATGCCCTTCTCCTTCAAAAAGTGTTTTCCTCAATGCTTGAGTAGTTCTTGATGCTTCTATATAAATTTCTTATCCTCCCATGTGGAATCCTCGGTGGGTAAGTTCTTCCACTCGATGAGATACTCTGAAATTAATCGATTTCATAGCTAACGAGTTCTTGTTTCTATGACTACTCCAAGTTCCAATATGAATTTTCCTTCCTCGTCAAGTTCTAGCAATATTGTTTGAACTTGGACCTTCTGCAACTTTTGAATGAATGGCCACACTTCTTCATTTTTTCTTCCATTCATCCCTTGCTTCTTTTATCCAATCTGGTTGGATAATAGAAATAGCACAAAACAATGCTTCCACATCCTCATCCTTTCTTGAGAGTGCATCTACAACAACATTTTGCTTCCACTTTTTGTAGATGATTTCAAAATCATAACCAAACATATTTGTGACTCATTTTTTTTGTTCTTCTAAAGATAATCTTTGTTCTAAAAATTATTTAAGACTATCATGATTCATTTTTACCTTGAAGTGTCTTCCCATTAGGTAAGGTTGCCATTTATTAAGTGCATGTAGTATTGCCAACATTCCCTTCTCATAAATATCTTTCTTGAGATGCAGTCGTAAAAATACCCAATCGCCTACATCAAAACTTCTTTCACTGTGATGTTGATCTGCCTGTTGTTTCATTCAATTCTGCACCAAAGTGGCGTTATCATTTAAAATTTGAAGAACTTGTTGTGTATGCTCGATGTGATCTTTCAGTACTTGAATCTTTTTCTTCTTGATATGTCCTTTTATATTGAGAGTTTGAGGGGTGGTAATTTCTTCCAATGCATTACAATATATGGTCAGATTCATTTCTTGATGCTCGATGTGATATTTCACTTCTTGAACATTTTCCTTCTTGATATGTCCTTCTATCTTAATAGTTTGAGGAGTGTTAATTCCAGCCAATGCATTACAATATATGGTTAGATTCATTTCTTCTTTCTCGAAGTGATCTTTCACTTATTGAACCTTTTTCTTCTTGATATGTCCTTCTATCTTTAGATTTTGAGGAGTGGTAATTCTTGCCAATGCTTTACAAGATATGGTCAGATTCATTTCTTCTTTCTCTAGGGTTGGTTCCTAGTGTATATCCTCTTCTTTTGATGTTTCTTGATCCTTTTCTTCCTTCTATTCATAATCTATGTAAAATAATTTCTTCTGAGGACACTTATAACCTTTAGTTTATTTTCTATCACAATTGTAACAAAGCCCTCTTTCTCTTTTTTCTTCCTATTGTTGTGGTGTAAACCTTGTAGGCCTTGGAAGGCTAGGAGAAAACACACTTCCATAATTATAGTTGTGAGTGGTGGGATTCCTTATTTCCATAATTTCGCTTTCAGTTTCTCTTGCCAACTTGAATGCCTTCTCCAATGAATCAGGTTCCCGAAGACGAACCTCATGTATAATGTTATCCTTTAAAGTCCCTATGAAGACATCAATCCTTTGCTTCTGTGGAATATCATTTACCCTTATATTAAATTTTTGAAATTTCTCAATGTGCTCTACCATTGAACCCTTTTGTTTGAGATTTATCAATTAGCTAAAGAAGTTGTTTCTCTTTGTATCCTCATAATGTGCTATCATTTGCTACGTGAAAATTGACCACATGACAAGTGATTTACGAGAACAAGCCCTTCATACCATAAAAATTTATTGGGTTATAAATATAAATATTCAATATGTACCTTTTGTAACACTTGCACCTCATGTAGATCAAAATATTTCTCCATCTGTAGTATCTAATTTAACATATCCTTGCCATCAAACTTCCTCATATCGCCTTTTCTTGATTTTAGGAGTTAGATCTTGAAATAACTGTAACGCTGGAATTTCGAATCTCCCAGTCATGAAATTGCATCCTGAATTAGCCCTCGGAGTCCTCTTTATAACCCCTCACGTTTGATCAAGATTGGATTCTGCAAGGAAGAGTTATGTCAAATCTCCCACAATAACTTGATTATACACTGGTTCAGTAGAGCAAACTTGTATGAAGTGCCACGTGTCACGGTTTCAACCTTAGGACCTAAAACCAATATACCAAAAACTACAGTCTGTCCTCTTATGAAATTTCAATTTGATGCTCAAAGAGAGGATTATGAAAATTTTCCCAAGGTCATCTATTTGGTATGTAATTCAAGAGCCCGCAAAAATCCTAAACATCTTGGATTGTATCTCCGAAAATATAAGAAAACAAGATCAGCAATTTGGGCCTGAGCTTTACCAAGTTTTCAGTCAAATGGGTTTTAATTTTAGAGTTTGAAACGTTGTAGACAAACAATTATGGCAAAAATGCCATGATGACCTGTTTGATATGGATCTTTCGACCTTGCAAAAACCCTAACTTCCCTAGATCATATCTCCGAACATATAGCGAGAAAACATCTGAAATTCAGACCTACAGTTCAGAGAGATGTCTTCTCAAATGGGTTTTGTTTTTAGCTTCTCAATCGTCGCAGAAAGAACGTTATAGTAAAAAATCCACAATGACATGTTTGCAGCAGCGAAACCTTAGAATCCAAAGCTCTAATACCCAATGTTATGAAACCAGCTCACTAAAAGATATAAAAGAGAGATCAACACCTTCAAAATAAGTCTCTTCGAGGGGGAAGCCTCCTTTACATTACACAAATGAATAATCCTTGGATGATGCAAATGACAAGACCTCCTTTCTATATATGGGAGTCTAAGGGGTCATAATATAATCAAAGCTAACATAACAATAATATTGTAAGGGCACAATAATAACAATAGTGGCTTCTATGGGGCACAATAACAACGATATGGGTACTAAATGGGCACAGCAATATAATAACGGGGTTGTACTATTAATAATAAGGGGTTACACTAGTAGTATAGGGACCTAACATCAATCCACAAATAGGAAGAATGGACAATAAAATGCTCCAGAACATTTCAAAAACACTAAAGAAGATCCAATGCTTGATCACAATAGAGCATATACTATAGAAAATCCCGATGAAGAATATGTCGTTGAAACAAGACACCTCTTTGTTCAAAACTTACCTTGTACTAAGTTAAAATAATTGGTTGATTTATTCAATTACTGAGGTTTGTTTTCAAAAGTATGTCTTGCTCTTGATAAAGAGCTTAAAAGGCTATGTTTAGGTTCCTTGCATGCTTCTTGAATCTCCTTCAAGGGCATTTGAGGAGCTAGAAAAGTCATATTTCAAGAAATACTTTCGGCTTCTATAGAAAGGGTTGTTTATAGTTTTCAGTGATTGCTTCTCTATGTTGAAAATCGCATCCACTATGTGGAAGATATGGAGTTCGTGTGTTGTGGATTTGTTTATTACCAAGTTCAAGGTTTATCACTCCTCAAAGATTTTCTTTGGAGATTTGGTGACTTCTACGAGTTATGCTTTCATACATTCATTGGATGTACATAATTATAAGGATTTTGTTCTACAAACACACTAGAAGCCTTCATGCAATTCCTTGGAAAGGGTTTTATCTACTCGTTACTAATCAATAATGTCGAATGTTACAGTTTTGACTTCATCTAGAGATTTTCAGGGGATTAACTCAGCTTACCATCATATAAAAGGGAATATGAAGTGCTCAATTGGTGTGTTACTAGCAACTTGCATATAGGTAGTCTATTTAACCCTCGAGAATCAAAACTTGTTATCTACTAAGGCGTAAATTTGCCAACCTCGTGGATTGCCTCTTTCGTTCACATTTCGGTTTAAGTTAGATGGTGCTCTAGTTTTCATGGAAAGATGTAAATGAGTTTGTGATTTTAATTTTTGAGTTACAATGCAATTTTATTATGAGCCCCGCATTTACACAAACAACTTAAAAGTGGTTCCACATGAGGCCAACTACAGCCAAATCACCCAAGCATCCATTTCTCTAGGCCTGCATATATATACCCCCTTCTCTGAGAGTAAAAGAGTTTATCTCAAAGCAATGGGAAAGAGAGCCCCTAAGACAAAACCTAGTGGGAAAAATTTTGAGGTATTTGGGTAGTATCAAAACATCAAATAACCTCTCAACTACAAAGATGTATCATTTGGTCAATTCAGGACCACAACGTATATTTTCTATGGAAAGACAAGGCACCCAGCAGTGTTGGAAATAATCAATAGGTGTACCAAATCTCATATATCCTGAGCATCAGATTCATTACTAGCAATTGAACATGTTAAAGCATCCTTTCAATATAAAGGAAGAGAGGTGGGATGATTAGCTCGAGAGATCCATGCTTATTAATAGGTTCTAGGTGGCAACAAAAGGATAAACATCAACATTTTCCTATTTTTAAGACAAATTGGAGACACCTACCCCATCATGTATCAAACTCTCTCGAGTAGGTTATATCATGCTATTCTGGGAGATTGTATTCATAATTGAAGGCAACAATTTGATATTCGAATGTGGTAGAAAATTAACTTTCCAAATTTTCTGGCAAAATTAGAACCCAAAGAGGCAAACATCAACCCTAAGATTATATTTCAAGAATATTTCACCTGCAATGTCCAAACAATTCTAAATATTTTGCAACCAATAAAAAATAATTAATTGTTATTTTTATGATTGTATTTAATTTTATTTTCTAGCAAAATGTGGAAGGAGTTTAAGATTATTTTTGATATAAAAAAGTGAATTTTGTAATAAGAAGGGGTTGTTGAGGGTGGAGTAAAAGAGATATTTTTCTTTGATTTGAAAAACTATGGATTTTGAATACAAGTGATCAATACAAAAGTACAAAGCTCTTTTTCTCAAAGGATTCCTATGTCATTAGCTACTGGGGATGTTTTTGTTTTAGTGTTTATGTGTTTATATGTTCTTCTCTAAGTTATTCATAAAACATTTTATTTTTCCATTATTTGAACAAAGATTATATGTGCAGAATTCATCCAAGATAGATTCTTTGTTTCATTCCTTTCAGACGATGTGAATGTTTTTCTTCTAAAGTTGAGCATAAAATTCATCACTGAGATGCTCTATGTTTAATGGGTTGCTCTCCTTAACTCTTTTATCATATTCTACAATAGATTCAAAGATCACGAAGTCTGACTACCTTTCCCCTGTCATAAAATTTATCTATAACCAGTGATTGTTGACTTTCATCAATCAGACTCCATGCCCAATGGACCTCTCCTTTACCCTGCAACCACAATTTTAGAACCAATTTCTTGATATTCATACCTAGCCTAAAACCCTAAACTTTGATTGACTGAAAATTTATTGAGAGATATATCTCTTTGAAGTTGGAAGGGCTAGATCCCAACTTTGCGGGTGGTTTTGTGGTTACCTCTAGGTTTCTCTCCATAGCCTAGGGAAATTATGCAGTCATAACAGGTGCGTAGGAGCTTCTAGAAAGTGGCTTGGGAGCATTTTTGAGGTTACTCAAGCAACAAGTAAGTGCATTTTTCTTCTACTTTTTTGCACTTTCTCTATAGCAATTTACATGTCCTTTTTTTTTACAAGTTTGTGCATTTTTCCTTTATTTTATTATAGTATTCATGGCTCAATCAAGGTTAGTAGGGAAGGGGAAAAGGAAGGGGAAGAATGTCCCTATTAATGATGCCCCTCCTATTCCAATTTCATCTCATCCTACAAGCGTTCCCTCTATTAGAAGTGGGGCTACAACAACAGCTTGAAATGTTGAGGGGAAAATGAATTTAGAAAGATAGCGTGCTCAAGAAAATAAATATCCCTTGTGCAAGTATGTCACAAGAGACCAAGGGCAAGGAAGAAAGTTGAAGGGAGGAGGCAATGTTTCTTGGAAATGAAACTATTGCATCAATCATTTCAAGATAACTTATTACCATGTGAAAGGTAATTTTTTGGCTTACCAAGTTGTGGAATTGGAGCATGTACACAAGTGTCTCTAGCTAAGAGGAAATAAATGGAAAAAGAGGTCAATGTTGGCGTTGCAAGGGTAGTTGCATCATATAAAAAAATAAGAATGATCGTATCCTTCCATTCTTAAGGAGAATAAAAAACAAATTTCCATTTAAGAGCTTTGGTGGGGTTGTGGTTCAAGCAGCAAAATAAAGGCAGTGGCACTTGGTCTAATGGATAATATTTTTTAGAAAGATAAATATGAATATATTGATCTCACGATTAAATTTTTCTCCTACCAGAACTTCATATTGTTTAATGTTGCACGCTCAAATTTATTTATTAAGATGTTCCAAGTTCTGACTCAAGGAGCTCCATCAGGATATGTTCCTCCTGGGTCAAAGAAAGCTTAGAACCACATTGTTGACTAAGGAAAAGAAAGAGGTGGATAAAATGCTTGAGCTTATTAAATCAAAATGGCCAACATGTGGGTTAGTATTGTTCCTCATGGATGGATAGATCTAGCACGCCACGCACTCATTAACGCCATGGTGTCTTCCTTGAATGGACCAATTTTCTTGAAATTAGTGTATGCACTTGGACAATACAAGGATGCACAATATATTGGTGAGTTGTTCATTAAAGTTATTGAATATGTAGGTGTTGACTCTTGTGTGAAAATCATTACAGACAATGCATTTTTTTGCAAGGTTGTTGGCATGATTGTGCAAGCTAAATATACACAAGTATTTTGGACACCTTGCATTGTCCATTCCTTGAATTTAGCACTTAAATCTATTGCTTCTAATGTTCCTTGGACTGGAAGTATTATTGAGGATGCATGACATATCCGCAACTTTGATCAAAATCATACAAATTCCATCACAATATACAATGAGTACACCAATCTATCATTGTTGAAGGTTGCAAATACATGGTTTGCCTCTTCATTCATCATGTTGAAGAGGTTGAGGGAGGCCAAGACTGGTCTTGGGTCCATGATTATTTCATAGTTTTGGTCTTTTTATAGAAAGACAAATCAAGTAGCCTCAAAAATATTCAAGGACGTAGTGTTAGATGATGCTTGTTGTGAGAGGGTATATCTCACTATTAAGATCGTGTATCATATCATTACTTTGCTATGGTTTGTAAATACAAACCAACCCATCCCAATAGATATTTATGAGTGATGGGATTCCATGATTGAGTCTGTGAGGACCATTATTTTACAGAGTGAATGCCTTGACTATGAGACATCATCAAATGCCTTATTCACCACCATACAATATATTATACGGTAGAGACAATGTTGTATGTGCACACCAACCTTGATCTTATTTACACACAGAGGAATGAGTGGTTGAAGGGTAAGAATAACATGTGGGATGTATTTATTGATGATATAGGTTTGGAAACCAGCGTTGAGTTGGCATTAAGGCCAACTTGGATCTTACTGACCCAGTGTTATAGCCTATCACTTTTGATGATGGTGATGTTGTTGAGGGGTCATTCTCCACACCAACCGATCCATAGATGACATTCGATACAGAGGAGGGGGATGCGGCAAAGGACAACAATGGTGACCATGATAGTGATTCTAATTTTGATGATGATGATTGATGACTCATGAGTCCTAAGCTACCTACTGCCTTGTAGTTGTTTTGTATTTTCCTATTTTCCATTAGCATCGCTACTACCTATGTAACACATTTTGATTTTGATGGCTTAATGAGAAAACGATAGTTTATTCTCTTTATCCTATTGGATCATTGATGAATCTATCACAATTGTATTTGTATGCAAAATGTTACTTTGTAAAACTTACAACTTTTAAATTTACAATGTAGAATCTAGATCTATGTTTGGATTTGTATCATGAATAAAAAATTTATTTAAGAAATATATATTTATATTATATATATAAATCCAAGTGTGTGATATGTTATATAAAAAAAAACAAGACACGCTATATATATATATTATAATATATATATTATATATATAATTTGTCTTGTTTCGGTGGTCAACGTGTGCGTGTGCCAAACACTCAAATTTTCTTCATGTCTTTCCTTTTTGCCTTTTTAATGTCCTCATGCTCACTCAAATTTTCATGCCTTGCCCTTTCAATGTCCTCGTGTTTAGTGTCCTCATGTCAGGTGACTTAGATTAAATGTATATTATATTACCGATAAGATAAATGCTTAGCATTTAGGTTCAAGTTTGTTAAATTGAGAGGTTAAAGTTTGTTAAATTTTCAAATACCTTGGAAAATTTATACTCCGGTGAAACTTACTCTCCCTATTGTTGCAGGGGATAACACATTCAACTTCTTGATTAATTATTCTTTGACCAAAAATTATATAACCCTAACATTATAAAAAAAATTATTTATTTTTTAGTTATCTTAATTTTATTCTTTTGAATTTTGATTGGTTTAGAGGCTTTGATCAGTATTGACTCTAAAAAATAATGGTTCGGAAAGCAATGAATGCACATAGTTGGAAGAAATAGTTGGCATACAGACTAGGTGATGTACGTGAATAATTGGCATGCCAACCAGATGATGTACAGACTTTGACATCTGAGTAATTAAGCGTGAAAGAAAAATTACATGACAGTACAAAAAGATTTTATTTACTTTGTACTAGCGATTGGTCGATAATTTTTGGAACGTAATATCTTACTGCTAGGCGAAATTTTGGAAAGCCGCATGATTTGACACACAGAGAATAATACTTCTAGTCATCGCATTCCCTGTGATTATTTGCATGGAAGTGAAAATTACATGAAAATATCTCTCCAACAACTCGGGAACATGGGTAGTCATAAGCTAATCTCAGCATTCCATTTGGCTCATAGTACTTTTTGAAATGAGTGAATGACAAACAGGAATCAAGTTACATGCAAAGAAAATAAAGGTATCGAATCACAAACACAACCAGAGCAATCTATTTAGTTTTTTAATTCTTAATATTTTTTAATTTATCAGCTAAATTTCAAAAAAATAATGTCAAATGCAAATAAATCACCTCTCCATATTTTTCATGGGGAACTGCAAAAAGAAACAGCCTCTACCACTACAAGGTGTGATAGTAAGAACATGGCTACTTCCATTGGTGATATTTTATCTCTTGCGTAAAACATTCCAAATGTTAATTCACAACTAAATATAAAAAGTTTGTAATGTAACAACTAAATATAAAAAGTTTGTAATGTAACTATCTTACAATGTTACCAATTTGTAATTACCTCCTCAGTTAATTAGCTCCTTAATTCAACCAATGATTGAAAAGTAGTCGTCATCAGTCATCAAAATTGAACACATTAGAGCCCTTCAAAGGGCCTCTGGGACATTAGAGAAGTAGGGACCAAATTTTACTAGTCAAAAAAAAAAAAAAAAAATGAATTTTGTCATTTAAAAAAAATGGAATAATATCTTAAAAATTTTTAAGAAGGTCTTTTAAGTTGTCAACTTTTTTTTTTTTAATTTCATTTTTTCTGGAATCAGAATTTTAGGAATTCCAATTTCCAATTGTTAGTCTCTCACAAACTACAATGGTTAAATTTGTGAATTTCCTTTCTCAACTGATGCTAAAACTTAAATCCCGTTTCAGAAATTCCAGTTTCCGAGTTGCTCCCATTTCAAAAACAACAATTTCTTTTTCAGTTGCTTTTTCTAATTGTGCATATGATGCAATTTCTTATTATTTATTATGTCAAAATTACCCTTTGATGCCATTACATTGGGTAGTTTCAATTGTGAGAGACTAGATGTCAATATGGGCCATGTATTAAGTTTGTAATTTTACTGAGTTGTGCCTGAAGGCTACCCCTAAAGCAAGGTTTGACAAGGATTTAATCTGGAGAGGAAGCATAGATTCATCATCATCATTCAACACACACTTGTCAAGTAAGGTTTAAGCACAATTTATGCTTGGAGAGGAGCGCATTCAACAAGCTTCCTAACATACTAGATTTGATTTGTTTGGGGATTCCCAATTCCTGGTATGTTTTCATATTCCCAATTTCTGAGTGAGTTACTTGTATGAGTGTTAGTAAATGTGCTAGTGACTTGGAGGCAAGATACTAGTCTACCTCTGGGTAATCAGAGATCAGAACATATTTATCTTTGTTCATCATAAGTCTAGATGCCACCTCAAATCTGGAAAGTATGTTGTGGAAGACATGTCGTTTTCTTACCTTATTTTTCTAGAGAACAACAGGTCATCCACGAACATGAGATGTGAAATACGCATGGTTCTTATTACCCCGCATCTAGCAATTACTCCATTTTCACTAGCCAACTAAATTCCTTTGCTCAAACCATCAATAACTAAAATAAATAGTAATGCAGAAAGTGAACAGTCTTGTTTTATTCCCCTGTAAATTCTGAAAAAAGCTAGTCGCTTCTCGTTGATGAGTATTGATAGGTTTTTTGAGGAAATGTGTGTCATAACCTAACAAGATTCCCCCAGATCTGTATAGCATGAAATGCTTTGTGATTTTTAAATAAGCATGTACTCATTTTTAATCAATCGATATCATATTAAGAAACGCCACCCAATTGTGGCTTCTCCCATGAATATTAAAAAAATCAATCTAATCCTATTAATCTAAAAAAAGTATAATATATTAAAATGGCATGACCAATCAACAATGATAACAAGATATAAAATATAAAATAGTGCAGAAAAGAAAGGAGAGACCAAAAACATATACACCTTTGTACACTCTTTTGTTGAATCCTAAACCTGTCTAGAAGTTTACTGAAATTTTTTCATTCATGCAATAAACATAAATTTGATTGAGATACTCATATATTGGCTTGAACATTCTGGTCACAAAAATTTCCTACAAAATTAATCCTTATCTAAACTGGAGCAGGGATATAGGTCTCCTGGTTGTCCATTAATGGTAAATGCATCTGATATATTAGCTGCGGCTCCTATCAGATGTGCCTGATACACAACATCCACAACATCCATGGGGTTTTTGTTCCACCATTCTCCTGTTACTCATTAAAATACATGTAAAGTTTTCTTTCCCTTTTTTGTTTTTTTAAGGACTATATCTAGCTTAGGCTAGGCTAGCCCATTTATATATCGAAGAAAAACTATCCACTTATATCACCAAAACCAAAATTATTAATTATTGATTTCTTAAAACTAATTAGGATTGATCCCCACATAAACCAACTGCTCTATACTTTATACTATGTCCATAAAAAAATTATGGGCATCGAAAATGATTTTGTCCTATATAAACCTATTGCACTCATCTAAAACGATTGTACCTTCATCTTTGGGTTTAGGAAAAGGATATGAACTTCCCTTCTTCGGATAGATCACGATTGCTCCATGAACCGTAGTTCAGATCCATGAAACATAAGCATGCCACCACAAGGTTCCTTCCAGATCAACAATGGTGAATCTATATGTGTAACTGCCACCTGATTGAATTAGGCACTCTATAATATACTCGAGTCCGTTGGCCCAACCTGTACGTAGTTGGTGTATTCCATGCCTGCCATGATTGAAATATATATCACTCTTAGCTTTACATTATTTCTTTCATATAGTCAAAGAGGTAGGTTAACACCCCAATGAATTACCCTTTTCCAAAAGTTTAAAATACTGAGAGGTTAAGAAATCAATTTCAAGGGATATTCAGCATAAAGTGTTCTTGTTTGCTGAAATTATTTGTGTTCACTGAAATTATACAGAAGACTTATTTATGCATAATCTAAGATTGCACATATCAAAGGCAATAGGGACTTTGAAAATGTCTAGATTCACTTTTACAATCAATATCTACAATTTTAATAGAGTAGATTTGAATTGAATCTGATATTCTAGGAATCTGTAATGGATAAAATTTTAATAGAGTAGATTTGAATTGAATCTGATATTCCAGGAATCTATAATGGATATAAGTTAATAGATGGTAGATTTGAATTGAAGTGGATATTCTAGGAATATGTAATAGTGGTAAATAGTAAATTTGAATTGAATAAGATATTTCAGAAATCAATCAACATAAGAAATTGAATCTCCAAAAATCTGCCATTGAAATAAGTTAGGTGAATTTGAATTGTGAATTTGAATTAAATTAACCTCACCAAAGATTGAACCACCATATTCCAATTAAGGGATATCGAATAAATGAGAACAGAGACAAACCAGTGAATAGTGGCATTGTATGGCCCATTATTATAGATCTTTACAACCACAGTGTCCCCATTATTTACAAAGAGAGTTGGTCCTAGTAACTGGCCATTTACAGTGACTATATTGTGCATCTATCATAATCTCTGAATAGGGGTGACTTCAATCTACTCCAATAAATTGAGATTGTAACAATATAATGAGACGAAATTTAATTCAAATCATAGTTTGATATATGCCCATTAATTTATTCATCTCCTTTCAAGCAGAAATATTATATAAAATTTTTACAATATATCAATGGAGAGTTACCAGAACGAGCAAACATCACAAATAGCATTACATAGTCATTCTTTTAAACAAAAGAGTTATGACAAACATACATTGAAAGTATGATGGTGCATGTGTGAAGAAGAATTTCTATGGACCAGATAGTCTGCAATGCCCACCACTATGAGTATTAGTAACCCAATTGAGCACCCTATCCAAAATACTCGTCCCACAGGCATTGGGATTCATACGATCCCATCCTGAGTTGAAGCTTAGTCTCAATATTTAGCATGCAGTGTTAGGCCGCAAAATTGTTTCAAGCGATTTGGTTTGAATCACTTGAATAACTAGGAAAATAATGAATGAGGATTGGAGATTTTAAGTAGGGTAGGAATATTTGATGATACAATCCAGATCAACTTTCGTAATGCCATAGGTTTGCCATCTATGTTACAGACAAAGAAAAGGAGGTTGATAAGTGAAAAGAAAGATGTTGATAAGGTAGAGGAGAAGATACACCAATCCCTCCTTGGGGAAAATAGGTTGTCACTTCAAGATTTATATAGATTGATAACATACTTTGCCTTGAGATCGATACTTCTAGATTTCTAAATTGAGAACAAACAACTTCTCTGACTCGCTAACTGAGATGATTGAAAATACATGTGAGAAGGCAAATTACATCGTAGCTGTCCATGATGCCTCAATTATGACCCCAACTATATTTATATATTGAAATGGTCCAACATAACCTTTTAACAGGGGAGCACATTGTTTCTATCCTAATCTATTTAAAACGATCAAGATAAATGGTTGTTGTATTTATCATAATACAGTTTTATAAATAATACAATTTTATAGACAGTGGGAAAATTTATCATAATTTAATTGTCAAACCAATAGCTAGGACAACCATCTAACGCATGCTAACTCAACACAATTATTGAAGGGAAACCATGCCACCTGAAATAACCCATTGGTGGTCCTTAAGGGGGAGGCAGGTTTTCACTCCTACCAGATGTCTCTGGGTTTGGGGCGGTTAACCTCTTTCCTTATGTCCAAAAAAGACGAGTTCTTACACGGCATACTCCAGACCCAGTATTCATCATATTTACTCTTATTTTCTCATTTATTTTTATTTTTTTTGGTTCACGAAGTATTTTAAAATTATATAAATAAGAAAGAGGTCAATTTATTGTTAGTTTCTTTTTTATGGACTAGAAAAAAATCAATAGTTTGGTTGGTTTTCTAAAAAACTATAATTTAAATAAAAATAACCATTTATTAATAAATTTAGCATATATAATTAAAACTATTGCCAACAAAATTTATTTTTCAAAATTACAAATTGTAATGTACAAATTGTAAAGATAAATAAAATTGTAAAAATAAATAAATATACATGTGATGTGCAAGCATTATTCCTTATTCCTTTTATATGTACTAGTGGTCCAAAAGCACACAACTATAAGATTCACATACATAGATAGGAAATTAGAAAAAGTTGGACTAAAGAGACATTACATTTAAAAATAAAAATGTTTTATATTTATAATGATTTGTTCCTAATTATTGAATTTTACATGAATTCTTTTTAATGGAATGTTACAAGTTTGTTATTAATATTTTATTTCTATGTTATTAATATATATTAATAAAAAATATAAAATTAGAAAAAAAAATGTAAATAAGCGTAAATGTTTTGTTTAATTTTGATTTAGTAAATATTGATTTATAAATTAATTATTTAAAATAATTACAGAGGCTTTTTTAATTTTGTGATTTTTTTTATGAATATTTGCTATATTATAGAATTAAGTTAATGCTTAATAATATTGGTGACAATTTTGGATTAAGTTAAGATGAATCTAGGATATTATTTTGGACTAGGTTAAGATGAATTTATGATATGTTTTTAATGTATTCAAGTGGTTTTTTTTATTATTGTAATACTGACATTAAAGGTAGATGAATTATTTTGTCTTTTTTTCAAGGAAAATATTAGGGGCTAATGTTTCCAAGTGAGATAATTTTCCATGGTTTTCTCCAAAAAAAAACAGATTTGCCAATTTCCATTTTATTCTAAAAATGATTTGCATAAATTTTATGCTATAATTTTTTCTTTTTATCTTAAAAACCGTGAAAAATTTAGAAACTCTATAAAATCATTAAAAAAATAAGTATTGCTAAACATTTTTTTGCTTAATATTAAGGATTAATAAGATTTTCTAACATTTTTAAACTTCGAAATTTCTTTCCATCCTTTAAATTTTCCATGATCAACTTGAAGAAAAAATTTTAGTCCTTAAAATTTCCATGCTCATTTTAATTTAGACACATAATTCATACATTTAGTTAATTCAATTTAAATTCAAAAACACCTCATTCTCCTACTTGCAATAAAGCTTAACTTATTCAATTTATAAGAATTAATAGTAATTTCAAATAAGTGGCCATTAATTTTGCTCATACATTTGTGTTGACGATGAATGGATGCTACAAAACATAATATCCCAAAGTCTAATTCGTGAACCACAACCAAAGCAATACATTGATTGATTTAATAATAGCGCAATATAAGAGATTTAAAGGGAACAAACATTGAAAGATTATCAATTTCATTAACATTGTATCACAAATGAATTATGTATCTCAAACTCTAATTCATGAAGCTAGACCAAAGCGATATGTAGATTGATTTAATGATAGCACATTATTAGATATTTAAGGGGAACAAACATTGAAAGATTATCAATTTCATTGCCAATAAAGTTAAGAGTAAAGTGACTTAGAATCAATTGCATGCAATAAATTGATTCGTCTCTCATAATAAATTATTTTGAAGAAAAAAGTTTAGTTAATGAAATGAACACAGAAGAATAATGAGTAAAAGTAGAATAATAAGATGTAAGTGGAAAAGATTTAACAACTATTTTTTTTGGTTTTTTGTTTTTTAATATGTCAATCATCTTTTTTACTAAATGTAATATGGATTTCAGTTTTATAAATTAAGAAGTAACAAAATATCTTTTTATATCTTTTTAAATTAAACAAAGAAAGTTAAAATGTTATATATTAGAGTAGAAACACAATTTTTTGGTCATGATATACAAAAAAAATTAATTACACTAGGAAAAACTCACACTCATGAGTGCATTGATTATTGTTCGTTCACTTTATTTATTTTTACAAAAATATAAACAAGCCTTTCGAAGGATGAAAAAAATGGAAGTTATTCAATCAATCAAAGTTTTGTTTTAAATCCCTATACAATAATATCATTGATCAAAGTATATCTACCTATATTTTAATCCTAGAGGTGTCTAATATCACATGTTTGCAATAGTGAAATGAATAATGTTAATTTGCAACAGAGAAATCCAACATATGAAAAACAATAGATATAAATCCATATAGGAAAATAATAATTAATAAGATAGAATGAGTGATGGCTTTACAATGTCATGTGATAATATGTTTATATGTGTTGACTAGTTAATATCATGTTGATTATAACAAGTTTAATTGAGATGCAATGGAATGATTTGAAACATCCCAAACCATTGTACATTGTTCAATGCATTTTTTTTACTATATAAAAGAAGGATAAATAGATGAAGAAAAATATTCCACTAATAAAGGCATGTAACAACTGAGAGAGAGAGAGAGAGACATTTGTTGTTTTTATTTTCCCAAAGCAAAACACACAATAAGAGTAATTGAAACAATTGAAATGCACACTCTTTCATGATTGTAATTTATCTAAGATGTAATTAGAACCATATCATTGAAATGTACACATAGACATGTTTGTAATTTTATGTGTGATGTAATTGGAACCATAACATTGAAATGTAACTTGTTGAGCATTGGAATGTGGACTTCTAGTTACCCACCTCCACTCTCACCCTGTTGTGGTGAAAACACAACCCCCCTACCTCCTTCGCCCCCTCCCCTGCCATCATTGATTTGTTCACTTCAAATAATGGGGACCCTTTCTATAGAAATTTTGGCTAAACACCTTCTAAGATTTTTATTTTGATTATCCTATGCTTTTGTTAGTTTTTCATTTTCTTTGGATTCTTATTTTGATTTCTTTGTTAAAATTGATTTTTTATAAGCTTCCCATTGACGCCTGTTTCGCCTCATTTGATCAACTGCTTTGTAAATGGAACTCCTCTGAAGTCTAATCATTTATGTCACCTAGGTTAAAAATGCATAAAATGTAAATATTCCATTTTTGTAATTAAATTAGTTCAATAATACATTTGTTTTAAATATTAACCCCTAGTTAGTTATTACTAACATTTTTTATTATTTTACTTATATAGCCAAATCATGAAGCATCGGGATTTTAGAAATTTACTCCAATTTCCAAAACTGATTACTAATCTCGAAAACCCAAAATATCAAAGTCACTGTAATTTATTTTCACGTAGCTGTAGTTTAAAAACTAAAATTCATAAAATAAAACCAAAAATAAAATTAATATTTTAATTAAATTTTAAATTAATTAATATATAAATATAATTATTAATTAAATAATTTTAATACATGACTATATATATATATATTATTATTATATATAATAATATTATTATATTATTAATCGTATCAGAAGATCGGACTATTCCATCAGAGCTTTCATATATCACAAGTTTAACAACCCCCGACACCTCCATTCCGCGACGTCATCTCTTAAAAATTTCAAAACGATAAGTTTTATAACAATTTTGTTTGTTTTAGATTTCCTAAACCCACCATACGTGAGTGAGTAACCTGAAGTAAGGTAGGTTAGTTTGTTTGTTAATTTAAAATAGTAAGTATTTAAAATAAATTTTAAATTAATTAAATTTAATTAATATATAGGCCTTAATTAATTTATTATTATTAGATTGAGATTAATTTATAATAGTGTATTAAATAATTAGCTTAGTTCATTAACAATTAAATTATTTATTAGATAATTAGAATTTTAATTTATAATTAATTTTTCCTTTAAATTTAATTATTTTTTAGCCCAGTGCCACAATTAACTCATCTACTTTGGAAGCTCATAGATTGAGTTTTACTTGGCCAAATGAGATCCATGAAAGCTCTTTGAAAAGATAAAATCAATGAGAACGTTTCTGAGGAGGTTTTACTAACATATTTGGTCATTTATTGGGTCAAAAATTAGGTAGAAGATCAAGCTCCGAATTTCTAAAACAAAATCAATTTTCTGAGTTTTATTTTCTGCATTTTCATTTGTCTAAGCCTCTTTTCAATGCAGATTAATTCGCCATTGATATCCTTGGCTAACTAAACCATCTCAGGCATCAATAGAAAGCTTATATTTTATTTTCAATTATTTAATTAATTGCATTTGATTGGATTTGTTTTAAACACTGAAATGATATTTTGATTTTATTGTTGCATTTTAATTTATTTTGATTTTGTTTTGCAGGAAAACAGTAGAAGAGATATGGAGAAAGAGATCTCAATCAATGAGAATGTTCCAGCAATTAAATATTGTAATTTTTACCAAATAAAATAGGATTGGACAGATTTCTCTTCAAAAAGCTTTTCTCTCAAGAATTCCTTTGCAAATATTATAAATAGCAGATTGCAGAATGTAATAAGAGGCTGCTCTCCTTTACAATTTTAGATTTCTAAAAGCACTTTTGTAATAAGAATTTAGAGTTGTAGGAAAGAGGAGAGAAAATCTAAGATCTGGGGATTATTGAAGATTTTTCCCTTGTATTTGAATTATGCATAATGGGTAAAGTTTTCACTATTGTGGCTTTAGCTTTGCAAGCAGAAGTTTAGCCAATGTAAAGGACATTGGAGACCAGGGTTAGAGAAATGGATGCAATAAATTGGTATTTCTAATACTACTATTTCAAATATCAGTTTCATTTTTATGATAATAGGAATGTGTCATTTTATTCATGTTCGTACACTTTTATTAATATGGGTAATTTGTCTCAATATTGTTATTATGTATCTCTGATCTTATGGATTAAATTCTGATTTCTGAGTAACTATTTACTCAAAAATCTATCTTATAAAACTAATTTATTAAATAGTAATATGTTGTGAATTATTTCTACATATTATTGTTTAATTATTGAATTTACTAATTTGATAATCAATATCATTTTTGTGAATTACTTCCCGAAATGTTGTTGGTTTATTATTTCAGTTAAGAGGTCTCAATAGGATGTGTTTTGATATCTATAATATTAGTTAATTATACTACTTCATTAACTTGATATTTATTATAAACAATACATATTTAAATACCAATAATTTAAATATCTTGCTCTTGGTTGGGTTAGATCTATATCTACCTAATTGAGATAGGATTAAGATTAGTTTCTTTTACTTACATTATAGAATAAGCTTGCATTTAAATTAAGTTCTACATCCTTTTAAGTCCTCTTCTCAAAGAGGCAAAAGTTTAGTTGTGGCTTGGTTGAACCCAAATCAGCTTAAGGGTCATTCTCTTGCCTAATCAGCAAAAAGAAGTGATCTGACATCCCTGTCTATTGGTAATTAAAGATACATCATAAACCAATAGCGATAGGGAGAAGGTAACTGGACCTAGTTAAACCAGTCAAAGCCACCACACCAAATGGAAAAGGAGATTCTTTAAGGTCCGGACCGAGTGTTTATCCCCCATTGTTCTTGCAGCGATTTTCAAGGCATCAAAATTTTTGATGCTAGAAAGAGGGCCTTAAACTTATTGTCTTTTTAAGTCTTTTCCATTTTAACATTTTATTTAATTACGATGGCTCCTCTTAAACTTCCAATTTGGAGTTTTATCCATAGACATGCATTTTCCAATACTCCACCCGAGGTGGTAAGACTCTTGTCTTAGGTAAAGTTTATTGGTAAGAGAAATTATTCTTCTTTTAATCATGTCTTTCAATTTATTCAAAATGTTTCAAATTATGATTTTCAAGGAATTGATGAAGGTATTTTATGCAGAATTTTTACTCTCACATTTGCAGCAAAAGACAGACACTGGTGTAGAACTCTTCTAGTTGCCTTAGTCCACGGCTGGGATCAATTTGTTAAAATTTTCATTTGTAAATTTGACAGCTATGATTATGATGAGGTATGTGATAAAATTAAATATCTATGAAATGAGAATGAGTTTGTTATTGATTTTAATATTCAATTTCATTTGAATTGTTTAAGATTCAAAATCAAAGATAAACCTACAGAAGATGAATCACTAGATTGGTTTGAACATATTTGTTCTCTTCCTCCCATTCCCAATCCATATGAAATTAGTTCAAGTTTTATTCCATCCCCTTCTAACATAAATGAGAATTCCAATTTGGATGTGCAAATAAATTATGATGAAGTGGTTTTACAAAGCTCAGAAAATATTTCTTATCAAATGCAAGAAGACAACAACAACAATTTTGGAGAAAGATCTACCTTGGAATCTGAAAATTACTCTGTGGTCAATTCAGAAAATAAGATCGCAAATCATCAAGTACAAGCAGAAATCCAAGTAAATAATAACACGCAAACTGCTGTACAAATTTTTGAATTTTTTCATGACAAGCAAATGCTGAAAGCAAAGGAGCAAAGCAATCTTCTTCAAAAAATCATGAGTACGCAAGATTGATCTGCAATCTGAAATTTACAATGACCATAATGCACAAGAGTTCTCAAATAGAGACATTTTTAAATACATTGTGTTAGATTCACATTCTTGCCTTTATCCTGATATTTTTAATGACGATAATGTTTTCCCTCCTGGTATTAATGATATTTCAGAAAATAAAAAGGATGATCTAAATGAATTACCAATATGTTTTTATCAAGATAGAGTTGATCATTCTTTTGCCATTAATGAACATGAAATTTTTATTTCTCCTTGTTTTGATATCTTGGATGAGATCGAAGGGAATTCTAGAAAATCTTGTGAAGTCATTTATGATAATTACTCTAACATGGAAGATGTTGATTTCTATTCTTCTCAAGAGAATCCTCATGAGAAAATTCAAATAACATTTGAGAATGAGGGACATTTCCATTTAGAAAATATTCCAACCAATCATCATTCTAAAATAGCAAATTATCTTCATGATTTCACCATTCAAGAAAACATTCCAATTTATGATTCATATCATGATCAAGCTCTCATTCCTACTCATAATCATAATTCTCTTTCTAATTCACAATTTAGAATTCGCGATTACTCAAATTCCATAATTCTGGCCAATCTTTGTGAGAAAAAATTATTTCAAAACAATCCCAATTGTGTTGTAACATTAGTTGTACCAATAATAATTTCATTTTATTTTTTCTTTCACACTTATTTTGTTTAAATTTAGATTTATTTTCTGATTTTATTTTTCAAAATTTTCACACTTTTCATTGGCATATTAAGCACTTTACTATTTAACACTCAATTGATGCATTTCCCTATTAGGAAAGTGAAGTTTCATATTATAACCATGAACATCAAAAAGTATTTAATATTTCAATTTCAATTAATACTAATGTTTCATCAAAAGTTTCTATCTTCTCACAGGCAATGCCGAAAAGAGAATGTATTTTTACAATCTAGCCAGCAATCTGATTCAATCAATAATTTTTCATTTTATTTGAAATATTTCCATCCATTTTAATTATCTTATTTGAAAACTGTTTAGAAATTTTTCTTTCAAGGAAAATTGTTAATAGTTTAACATTTGTAAATAACACTAACAATTTTTTCCAGATCCTTGAATCTAAAAGCTCATATCCACAATCTGGCCTGTTATTTCTTCTTTTGAACCTTTCACAATCATTAATAGAAACCCATCTAGATTTCTATGATCCAATTGGTATTCAATTGGAAAGGAAATTTCAAGAGAAAGAGATTTTAATTAAGTTGCTAACAATAATTGTAAATTCTACTTACATATTTAATTTTCTTAGTTCAATTATATTTGTATTTCTATTACTAGCATTTGAACTATACATACATACAGGAATAAAAATGAGAGAATGGTTACACTGGAAATATGACTATACCTAGCGATTTTCCTGCATGTGGTTAGAATAGGAGTAGAATTAATGTAGTTAATTTATTTTCAACAGTTCTGCAGATATAAATAAAGCAAAACAATCAACCCTTCTCATACATGTTCAGTGAAACATTTTCTTCCTATCAGAAAGTTTTAATTATTGTCTTCCTTTTTAAGATTTCTTGCAGCAATACCTCTACCCATGAATACATCTCTACCTATTTCAAATAATTTATTGATAGAATTTAATTGAGTATGCACCTGGCACACATTTAAATCTATGTTGATATTCTTCCACAATTAGTGGCTTTATCTCATTCAAATCTTTAGTTTATTATCTCACGCTGCAATATGCATCATGTTCATTTACTAAAGGCATTATTGAATAGTCACTATAACAATATAGATTATTCTCAAGTTATTCGAAACAAGCAAAGGTAATAAATAGTTGTTTCAATTCAAAAGAGAAGCTTATTTTCATATTTATTTCTGGTAAATTTTATATTTCTTGAACATGAATAAACAGATTTTATTTAGGCTGATTGCACACTCTGATTTACAATAAATGATGAGATGATTTTGAACAAAGTTAGAATTTTGATAAATCCAAGGAAGGATTTGAAGATTCATGAGGTAAAAACTATAGAGAATTTCCTTCCAGGTATGCATTCACAAGTTCATTCTCATCTGTTATTAGTTTCTCTTTTCCTTAGCATAGTTTTTAGTTTTGTTTGTTTTATGCAGGTTTTCATTTGTTTTCAAAACTTGAAGTAAGCAACAAACCCATTTCAAATTTGCAATAGGTTCAAGGAAATATTATTTGTAATTCATTATAATTTGAGCATTTTTAATTTTTCTTCAATTTGATTTTCATATTGCTAATACTACGGTGAATACATATTCGTAATATTCTCATCCCGCTCATCTTCATCAATTATTTCATTCTGAAATCGCATCATCCATATCACAACCATTTGTATCATAAGATTTCAACGGAAGTATCTCTTAGCATTTTTGATAGAAAATTGTTCATAAAAGGTCTTCGATCTATTACCTCACTCATATGTCATATCGCATTTCACATATCAGAGGTTTGCAGTTGAATATACTTTCATTATCATGAATCGCTAATCTCCAATAAATCACTTTATTAATATTGCGATGACCACATAATTCCGGACCCGATATGAAATTCAAATCAAGTTTATAAAATATAGTGTCCATTCAATCATAATAAAGTAGGGGAATAATTTTAAAAGGCCAATGTCTTGGATCCGATATGTTATTAAATTTTCATCATAAAGTTATTGGGTCCACTCTTCATTGCATATCAACATAGCAAGAACTGTTACCTCATGTGCTTAAGACTGTTGATCACTGATTAGCCATGTCATCCATCGCATCATCGATATCGCAATCGCTTCATCGCATTTTTATTTATGCTCACATCACAATTTCGAATCTGCGATGTGCAATTGTGTGATGTGGGAAGTGTAATGTAAATATTCCCCGATCCCTGATATAATATTTCTTCAATGAAGCGATTTCTCCATCTCATCGCACATCTTCTCATCACATGTTTTCATATCGGCAATTTGCCATTGCAACCTTCGACGCGATAACTTCCAATGCATGCCTCTAAGCCATTAACATTTAATCGATATATGGCATAGAAACAAAGATGAATTCTTGGAGATTAAACTCGAAACATGGTGAAGAAAAATGTGATGCGATTCATCTGATACGGTGATATGTTATTTTAAAAATAAGCTTAGCTAACCACTATCGTAAGAAAGCAGTTAATGACCAATTTGCAACATATTTAAATCATTTCAATTTCTCATATATTTCAGTTTTAAATATATAATTCCATAATTAAAATATGGAATTCAAGACCTCTCTATCTTCATATTTAAATTTTATTATCTTGGATTTGGTCTTGATTCTGGACAATTTATAAAATCATGGAGTTTATATGAAACTTATAATATTTTGAGAAACAGTCATTACTGCAAATTCAGATTCTCATTTCTAATGCATTTCTTTTCCATTAAACACTAGGCATTCCATTTTTACATTTTACTGCCTAGTTTAGTTTAAATAAAATAAATAATGATTTTGGGTTATAGGATTTTGGTTAATTTTCCTTCTTCATGTTTTAAAGTTAACTAAAAGAAGAAGTTAGTTAGTATTGGAGAAACTGATACCTTTCAGGTAAAATCAAATTCAATTATCCAATGGTAAGATCCATGTACCCACTTTCATTAATTTCCATTTCATTACTTTAGTTTTGTTTTTAAATTATGCTAATATAAAATATATGTTTTGCAGTTCTCCATTTGAAGCTTTTAATCCTCTGCCAGATCATATTTTCAAAGTCCTATACTCTTCTCCTGGCTTTATTTGAGTAAGCAGCGATAATCTTCGTCGAAATAGCCACACCAGGAAGTTTCTAAACCTTCAGTTTGTTTCTTTAAGCATTCATTTTATTAGAAAATGATTAAGATGATGCTTTGAAACAAGAATATTGATATCAAATAGAAAGTTTTCATTGTGGCTGAATTTTATCATCACTGCTATCCAAAAAGCCTAAAGTACTTACAACCCTGCAAGGTATGATTTTTCTAAATCTCGACATAAGAAGGAAGGATTACATGATTATTTTCCTTTTTCTTAATATTGTTGAAACATTGGTATAACCATTCTTGTTAGAGTTTGTATTTCAAAACTTAGATTTTCCTTTCACTTTTCAAATTTCTTCATTTTTATTTTTGTTTGTTGACTTCTTTTCTCACTTTGGCTTAAGAATTATTTTCCTTTGGTTTTTAGTTTTGATCTTGGTGACTTTTCAATGATTTATATGGAAGGTCTTATTTTTACCTAACAATGGTTGGCATACATAGGGAAAAATTATTAATAGTCACCTATTAGCTTTTTCTTAAAATCTCTTAATAAAGTTTGGTTTTCTTATTACAATGGTAGACATACTTAAAGAAGATATTATAGAATAAGAGAAGTTAACAAAGTATCATAAAATCTGAGAAATTTCTTTTTCATCAAAATTGTAATTATTTTGAGATTTCAATACTTTATTAAGATCTTTAAAATTTCTATTATCACTCAAGAAAAGTTATTTATAACCAAGTAAAGACACTTTACAGCAAAACACCTTTAACTCTGAAATTATCATTCTTAACTCTTAAGGAGACAATGATTCTCCCTGTCCCAAAGAATCTTATTTTTCTAGAGTATAATCCAGAAATATATTTAAACTTAAAAGATAAGAGGTCTCATCATGAGTCTGCTTACCATGATCATAGGGGAAAAATAGGCTGACATTACCAATACTGCTAAACAAACCAGGGTAATGGCTTATGATTGCAAACAATTATAAGACAAAGGGTCTCATCATGAGCCAACTTGTTCAGTCCAATTATAACTAGTGAATGGCATTGTCAACTATCTGGCTACCAAACTAGGACAATGGCTTTTAAGAAATAAAAAAATAGATAAATTAAAAAAAAAAAAACATATATAAATGGATTTATCCCTAGGTCAAAAATACTTAAATAGATGGGATTCTAAAACATTGATGATTAAAAAGTAACCCTGTTGAGACTATAGATGTTTGCTGGCAGCAGTGGCTCTACCTGTGACAAATGAGTATATTATAAAAGCTAAGCTGTAAAGTGACCCCTTGCTTTATCTCTACAACTAATTAAGGACTGATATAGAGTTTTGAAATATGTTAAATGATGAGAAATTTTAAAAAAAATTGCAGCTAGATGATTCTTTCTTTTATTCAGACTAATGAACATAGTCAAGAAATCCAAAATAATTTCCTCTTCTTGAATTATTTTTACTTTAATTTTAGCAAAATCTAATTCATATCAAACAGAGATAATTGGTTCTTCTCCCATGTGTCAATATTGTTTTCGTGAAAACACAACCCCCCATTATTGATTTGTTCACTTCAAATAATGGGGACCCTTTCTATAAAAAATTTGGCTAAACATCTTCTAAAATTTTTATTTTGATTATCCTACGCTTTTGTTAATTTTTCACTTTCTTTGAATTCTTGTTCTGATTTCTTGTTAAAATTGATTTTTTATAAGCTTTCCATTGACGCTTGTTTCACCTCATTTGGTTAACTAGTTTATAAATGGCACTCCTTTGAAGTCTAATCATTTATGTCCCCTGGGTTAAAAATGCATAAAATGTAAATATTCCATTTTTATAATTAAATTAGATCAATAATGCATTTTTTTTAAATATTAACCCATACTTAGTTATTACTAACATTTTTCATTCTCTTTACATCCAATTTATGAAAAGCATCGGATTTTAAAATTTACTCCAATTTTCAACTGGATTACTAATATCGAAACCAAATATCGAAAATGCTGTTAATCTTATTTTTTCAGTTGTGTAGTTTAAAACTTAAATTCTTAAAATCAAACCAAAAATTAATTGATATTTTCAATGTGAAATTTTTATATTAAATATATAAATATAGTTAATTTAATTAAAGATTTAATGCATATTAAAAAAAAATTAATATCATCTGGATATCAGGATCTTGATTGCATCAGGACTTCATATATCACAACTTTAACACAACCCCTGACACTGCATTCCCCCAATCAGACCAATCCTTAAAAAGTAAAAAAAACATAAGTCTTTATAACACTTTTGTTTGTTTAGATTTTCCAAACTCATTCATACGTGAGTGGATACAGGAAGTAAGGTAGATTAATTTCTTTTATTTATTTAGAAGTATTAAATAATTATATAAATTTCACATTAATAAAATTAATTAATATAAAATTTTAATTATTATTTTTAGATTAAGTAATTAAATAACAGTTTTATTCATTAATTAGTTTTAGTTCATACATTACAATTAAATTAATTATTGAGTAATTAGAAATTCTTTAATTTAGGAATAAATTTTTAATTAAAATTTGATGATTTTTTAGCCCAACAACTGAAATTCCAGAATTGTGTGAGAATTAACTCATTTATTTTGGAAGTTCATAGATTGAGTTTTACTTGGTCAAATGAGATCTAGGATAGCTCATTGGAAAGATAAAATCAAGGAGAACATTTCTGAGGAGGTTTCACTAACAGATTAGGTCATTTATTGGGTCAAAAGTTAGGCAGAAGATATGTAAGAATTTACAGGGTAAGTTCCTCAGACAGAACACCAAAAGGACACCGCTCACAAATAGATCACAGATCAATACACCAGTATTTTGACGTGATTAAAAACCTCAAAGAGGGAAATAGTCCACGGCCTGTGACAACGTGGCCACTACAGGCAATTTATTAATAAAAGAATGAAAATTTACATAAGCTTCGCTCATGCACGGTTAACCTACAAATGACCCTCCATGCGCTTTAAATAGAATTCATGGACAAATTGGGTGTCAAGCCACGGATCAAGTTTTGGTAATACCGAGGAGAGAATGAACCGTCAGATCACTACATATTGTGATGGTCGGGTTGTAAGGTACAAATGTACATAGTAAAGAAACACACTTTACCTAACTCTATACTAGACCAAGTTATACTTAACTATTCCTATGTGTCGGAATATCCTAACATCCCCCCTTAAAAACAACTTGGGATAGGATTGAAGGATTTACAAATATGACACAATAAGAGAAGGAAGAAGACACTAGAGCCTATCCCCCCTTAGTGACAACTTCCTGAACTCCAACCATAAATCGAAGTTTAGTGAACTTCGCCTCTGTGAGAGCCTTTGTGAAGATGTCTGCAACTTGATCATCTGTTGAACAATATTGCACTTCAAGAACATGGTCATGAATGAGCTTTCTGATGAAGTGCATGTGAAGTTCAATGTGTTTGCTGCGCTGATGCTGAACTGGATCTTTGCACAGTTGAATGGCACTTTGATTATCACACCAAAGTGTAGTTGGATGCTGCTGCTCAAAG
>APFE031681744.1:95750-116684 GCA_000404065.3 Pinus taeda | reverse complement strand
AATGATTAGTAAGAAAATAGCCTTGTTGAAATGGTGGCCATTTTTCATTTTTATTGGCCTTAAGTTATAATGTTATCTCGACCTAGCAGGGTTTTGTTTTTTTTTATTTTCATTCTTCAATACTGGTAGGTGTGTGAATTATTGGGTTGTTTTCAATAAGTTTATCCAATTTGTTTTTCCTTTATTTTACTATTCTTTTCTTTCAATGATATGTTATATCTGCCTAGTAGGGTTTTGTTCTTTTTATTTGCATTCCTCAATACTTGTAGGATTTTTTTTTTGTTTATTTGCATTCCCCGGGTTTTGTTTTTTTTATTTTCATTCTTCAATACTGGTAGGTGTATGAATTATTGGGTTGTTTTCAATAAGTTTATCCAATTTGTTTTTCCTTTATTTCACTATTCTTTTCTTTCAATGATATGTTATATCCTCCTAGTAGGGTTTTGTTCTTTTTATTTGCATTCCTCAATACTTGTAGGCTTTTGTTTTTTTGTTTATTTGCATTCCTCAATACTGGTAGGTGTATGAATTATTGGATTCCTCAATACTGGTAGGCTTTTTTTTTGCATTCCTCAATACGGGTAGGTGTATGAATTATTGGGTTGTTTTCAATAAGTTTATGAAATTTGTTTTTATTCTATTTTATTGTTTTCTTTCAATGATTTGTCCACGCATGTGTATGCGTTTTTTAATTTGTGAGGTTTTTTAATTTGTGAGAGCTTCTGGGGCTTGTTTTACAGGTATATAGGTATATTGGTTCGACAAACTTTTTTATGATATTTCCATATAAAGATTTTTTTGGTAAAATTTGTGGTAATGATTTTGCAGGTATGTTAGTCAGAAAAATATTTTTCCGTGCATGTGGTTCTATGTAAGAAATTAATGTTATTTTTATTAGCTGTAATATATGGCTTTGATAGAGGGTCGAATATTCCAATGCTTTTAAAATTTCTGAAAGATTTTCTTGTAAAATTTGTGGTAATGATTTTGTAGGGATATTAGTCAGAAAAAGACTTTTCCGTGCATGTGTTTCTATGTAAGAAATTCATGTCATTTTTATTAGTTGTAATATATGGCTTTTATAGAGGGTAGAATATTCCAATGTTTTTAAAATTTCTGAGCATTTACCTTTTAAGAGGCAGTGATCTAGTTATAAAACAAACAAATCAATGTAAATATCTTTCTTTATTTAAAAAACTAAACAAGAGAGCCTTTCTCTTGCTCTCTAAATTCATCATTCTATATCCTCACACTTTCCTCGTTATAATGAATGACTCTAGATTTCCTGTTTAGTTTGATTATTTTTAGATTTTGCAAATTTTAATATATAACTGTAATCATTTGCATAAAAAAATAGATAAGAATAAGATGTAAATAAATATTTTTACTAAATGTAACTTCTCAACATTATTTATGTTTTGATTATTTTTAGCTTTTGCAATTTTTAATATATAACTGTAATCATTTGCATAAAAAAAAATAGATAAGAATAAGATGTAAATAAATATGTTTACTAAAAGTAACTTCTCAACATTATTTATGTTTTCCTTAACATATATGTAGTAGTAAAATTGTAAATGTGTAACTTACTAGTGGTTATTACTAACCAAAAATTATGTAACTACATATGCCTAACCAAGCAATTAATTTATCCACTTCACATCTCGATTTATTAGTTCCTTCTAAAGCAACATGATATCATTATATTGCCCTATTAACCACACTCGAATTAGTCAAATTGACCAATATAACTAAGATTTATTAGTACCTCTTCTGGCCAACTTATATCATTATGTTTTTCTATTAACTACTATTGATTTAGCTAACATTGACCAATATAACTAAGAAATGTATACAGATTTTTTTTAGTGATTTATTATGATGCAGGAGCATCTGGTCGATAGGGCGAAGACCGAGACAGGGCGGACAGAGTTTCAGAAAAAGACTGGGAAGGTTAAACAGTTCGACAAGGGACAGCAAGACTGTCAGGTTCTTACATTTTTCATTTTATTTTTTCTACCAAGGTCAACTACAGTTTGTTTAATTTATGTTGGGTAATTTTTAATTATTTTACTCTACTGTAGCTATCAGTGTTAATTGTAGTTAATAGATTAGATTATTGCAAATAATGTACACAGTCACCCTTTGTGGGACCAGAGTGACAGATTAGACAGGGTCAGTTTTATAAACTGTCAAACAGAAACTGAAAGAGCATAACTATCTAACTGATTGTAAGAGGTAACTGCTTACAGTTATCAACCGAATTGCCTCTAATGTATAAATGACAAAACCGAAATCTAAGCAACAAAGAAATATATTCAAAGAAATAGACAGAGAGAAATTTCTTTTCCTTCATCTAAGAATTCTGTGCACAAACGAATGTATAGACAAACTATCTAAGTTCTGTACAATTCAAGATTTCTGAGAAATAGAAGTTCTGTATAAATTATTTTAACAGATAAATACCGTGACCGAGAGTCACTAACACAAATTTAAATATATGTGAACAATCGCATAGTAAATAACAGTGCAGGTGAATACACAGACAGTATCCCAAATAACTGAGCACACGGTGAATCCAGACAAGAAAACAGCAAAGCGTAAACAGAAGAGCGAAGTTGAGCAGCATAAGGACCCCAGGTCGAAACCGGGTAAGAGACAAAACCCAGGAAACTAAATACGAATTTTGCAATTTCCAAACATATATATATATTACATTGCAGGCCTGAATCAACCAAATAAGTTTACAGCGAAACTCGTGACGAGGGTCGAACCCTTTCCACCATTAACAGACGTGACATAGAATATACAAAACCCTATATACTACAGCAACAAAATACAGACGCGAGTTTACAATACATGGCCGAAGACCAACAGGGTACCTAGGGTACAAACCAACACGAATCTACAGGTAGCCTAAGAGCATACGAAAGCAACTAGACGAAAAGCACAGAGCTACCCAGAAGCATGAAGCCGTAACCTGTTGCAAAGAGCCACGGACCCGTCACCTGCAATGACAGAAAGCAACCACGTTAGGGTTTGAAGGAGTGAAAAAACCCTGACCCGAGACCATACCATAAACTCATGAGTAGAGGAACGAAATAGCCAAGAAGACGAGGAGTAAAAGAGAAGGGGAGATACTGTACTTGTAGGTGAACGATTCCCCTGTTCACCGAGACAAAACTTGACCACAGAGGGGCAAAATTGGTCAGTCATTATTCGAGAAGCGAAAAAGGAAATATAACAGAGAACTTAAGCTTACTTGAACGACGAGTTGAATGCCGGAAAACAACTGTTGCAGACCATCGAATGTACACTGCCACTGAGCATAGCCGAAACCCTCCATACGAGAAACGACCACAAAGATACAACGCCATTGACCGAAACAAACCAACAACTCAGAAAGATAACCAGTCGACAGAGCAATCCACAGAAGAATCCGACAACAAAACCACTAACAGAGTTATAACTTACCAACGAATGCGTGAACCAAGTGTACAGGCGGAACCACGGTGAAAAACCAAGCATTTGAGCAAGAAATCCATATAAAAACGACTAAGTATCGACTGTGATCTCAGAGACAGAGCCAAGCTCGAAACCAGGTCGCAGAGCAATGAAACCACAGAGCAAAATGACAATGAGCGTGAAATGAACCAACAAAAGGGAAAACGGGAGGATTAGGGTTGCAACACAACCGATGTGGACAGGTGTTAGCACGAGAATGGACGAGGTACCAGGAGGTAGATAGGTAATCATTGTCGCATTCAATATCGGACCGAGCCAAAAGATTAACAATCAACCACAATCAACAAACAAATCTGAAAGTACCGTGGGTAGGTGAGCTGGAGAGGGGCCACGTGGACGGGCCTCATCAATTGGTATCAGAGCCAGGTTTTTTTGTTTTATTATTTTATTTGTTAGTTAGAGGAAGATGGCAGAAGTACAAGCGCCAAGACGAGGGCGTGGCAGAGGTGCACGAAGAGGAGGAGTTGAAGGATTAAGAGAACAGATTAGAGTTCTTATAGCTCACTTGGAAGCAGTGGAAGCGGGTAGACGAAGAGACCCAGAATTGGGAGATGAGAGTGAGGAAGAAACAGTAGCTGCTGCAGAAGCTTCTGATGAAGAAGCTCCAGAACTAAGACTGCTGCGTTCAATCTTATTGGCCAGCAGCAAGCCAAAGATAGAAATTTCAAATTATGATGGTAGTCTGTCTGCTGATATTCTATTAGATTGGATCAGTGAACTGGATAAATATTTTGAGAATGAAGAAATTAGGGAGGATAAGAAAGTTAAGTTTGCCGCTACTAAATTAAAAGGACATGCCCTCTTGTGGTGGGATAATGTCCAGGCAGACAGGAAAAGATTGAATAAATTACCCATACGAAACTGGGCGAGAATGGTAGCGAAACTGAAAGGCAGGTTTCTGCCAAAGGATTACCAGGTTGAACTATGTCGGAGAGTGCAGAATTTGAGACAGAAGGGTATGAATGTCAAAGAATACACGGAAGAGTTCTACCAGGTCAATCTACGTGCTGGTTACACGGATGAGACTCCTGAAAAGACAGCACGGTATGTCAACGGTTTGAGGATGGAGATCTTGGATGAAATTAGTATTCTTTCTCCCAGAAGTATAGAGGAAGCCTTTCAGAGTGCTGTGAAGGCTGAGGAGAAAATTAATAGAAAGCATAATAATAGGAGAGGAAGAGGAAGTGGTAGAGGACGAGGACAGTCCTACAGAAGAGGAAAGAGTGCTGCAAACAGTGAAGAAGGCAGCAGCTCAAAAACTTCAGGGATAGCTGACAAAGGAGACAGCACTAGAGGAGGTCGGTCATATCAGCGTGGACGAGGGAATGGTCGCGGAAGAGGAACTGGTTTCCAGTGCTACAGGTGTCAAAAATGGGGACATCGATCCTTTGAATGCCCAGAAGTTGAGCAGGCAGGTCAGAGAGGAACGTATATGGTTCAGCCGGAAGAAGCGGAAGCACAGCCACGAGAAGTGGAAGATGTAGCAGAAACGGGAGAAGCATTGCTCTTGAATAAAGTTTTGCTAAAGCCAACCAAAGAAGTGTCTGAACCGACTCAGCGGAAGTCACTGTTTCAGACAGTCTGTAAATCACATGGGAAGTGCTGCAAGGTGATAATAGACAGCGGAAGTACGGATAACTTGGTTGCCACTGAGATGGTAGAAAAATTGGGGTTAAAGCGGCTAAAACACCCCACACCTTACAAGGTGTCGTGGCTACAGAAAGGCCACCAGCTGTTGGTTGATGAACAATGCGAAGTGGAGTTTCGCATTGGCAAGTACCACGATACAGTGGTCTGCGATATTATGCCCATGGACGTGTGCCACATACTGCTCGGAAGACCATGGCAGTATGACAGAAGGGTGACACATGATGGAAAGACGAGTTGTTACAAGTTTACGAAGGATGGGGTCAAACACACACTTGTGCCTATCAAAGAGGAAGATTCAGCAGAATCTAGCGGAACAAAGGCGTTGTTATTGGGAGGAAAATAGTTCATCAAACAGATTGATGAAACTGAAATAAATTTTGCAGTTGTGAGGAGGATGCAGCCAGTATTACTGAGCATAGAAAAAACAAAATTGCCTAAGGAAGTATAGGAGTTGTTAGAAGAATTTCAAGATATTGCAGCAGAGGAGTTGCCTGATAAGTTACCCCCTAAGAGGAGCATCAGCCATCATATCGATTTTATACCGGGAGCGAGTTTACCAAACAAGGCAGCATACAGAATGAGTCCAAAGGACAATGAAGAGGTGCGCAAACAAGTGCAGGAATTGTTGGACAAGGGACTAATCAGAGAGAGTTTAAGCCCCTGTGCAGTACCTAGTCCTTGTGCCCAAGAAGGGTGGAGAGTGGCGAATGTGTACAGATTCGCGGGCTATAAACAAGATCACCATCCGTTACAGGTTTCCCTTGCCTAGGATGGATGACATGATGGATTGCCTTAGTGGAGTAGCGTATTTTACGAAAATCGATCTGAAGAGTGGGTATCATCAGATCAGGATTAGAGAAGGCAACGAATGGAAAACAACCTTCAAGACCAACGAAGGGCTGTACGAATGGATGGTTATGCCGTTTGGGTTGAGTAACGCTCCAAGTACATTTATGAGACTGATGAATGAAATGTTAAAGGAATTTATTGGAAAATTCGTGATAGTCTATCTGGATGATATTTTAATTTTTAGCAGGACAAAAAGAGAACACCTTCAACATATTCGAAGAGTATTCGAGAAGCTGCAGCAGAACAAACTGCTGGTAAATTTGAAGAAATGCACTTTCCTACAGAAGGAGTTAATTTATCTGGGTTTCATCGTGGCGGAGAAGGAGTTGAAAATGGACCCAGAGAAGATTACAGCGATCATGAGTTGGCCATCACTAAAGAGTTTATTCGAGGTACGTAGCTTTCACAGTTTAGCAAGTTTTTACAGAAAGTTTATCAAGAATTTTAGTGAAATCTGCGCGCCAATGCTAGAGACCATCAAAAAGGCCAGTCAACCTTTTTGCTGGACTAAAGCGGCAGAAGACAGTTTTCAACTTCTGAAGCGGAAAATAATGGAGAGGCCAATCTTGAGGCTGCCCGACTTCAGCAAACCTTTTCAGGTTCGATGTGATGCAAGCGGGACATCTATCGGTGCTGTACTCAGTCAAGAGGACAGACCTGTGGCATTCTTTAGTGAGAAACTAAACGAAAGCTGGCAGAAGTATTCGTCATACGACAAATAATTCTATGCAGTGGTTCAAGCCTTGAAGCATTGGAGGCACTACTTACTAGGTAATGAGTTTGTTTTGTTCTCTGCTAATTCTGCGTTAAGGTATATAACACAGCAGCACAAATTGAACCATAAGCACGCCAAGTGGGTGGAGTACCTACAAAGTTTTACTTTTGTGCTGAAGCATATAAGTGGGCAAGCCAACAAAGTGGCGGATTCTTTAAGCAGAAGAGCTTTGCTCTTACAGGAAAGCGGCATACAGGTGATGGGGTTTGAGTATTTGAAGGATTTGTACCAGATGGACGCGGATTTCAAGGAAGCCTTTGAGGCATGCCAAAATCCTGTCTTACGAAATACAAGCCCATGGATGGATTTTAATTTGCAGGAAGGATTGTTATTTCATGGTGGACAGCTATGTATTCCAGATTGTTCGATGACGGAAAATCTAGTGAAAGAGAAACATAGCGGAGGTTTAGCAGGACATTTTGGTGTTGATAAAACATTGGAACAGCTAGGACACTTTTACTACTGGCCGAAAATGAGTCGGGACGTGCAGAGGTATGTAACCAGGTGTAAAATCTGCCAACTGGCGAAAGGGCACAGCCAGAATACTAGGTTATATACGCCCCTACCAGTTCCAAGCAGACCATGGGATTCAGTCAGCATTGACTTTGTCGTAGGATTGCCTAGAATGCAGCGGGGTTATGATTCAGTGATGGTGGTGGTGGATAGATTTTCCAAGATGGCTCATTTCATTCCGTGCCGGAAGACTAGCGACGCCACAAACGTGGCACACGTCTTCTTCATAGAAGTAGTTCGATTACATGGCTTACCAAAAACTATAGTTTCAAACAGGGATGTAAAATTTACAGAGCATTTTTGGCGCACCCTGTGGAAAAAGCTGGGCACACAGTTAAATTTCAATTCCGCGTATCACCCGCAGACTGATGGATAGACGGAAGTGGTGAACAGGAGTTTGGGCAACTTATTGCGAAGTTTGACAGGAGAAAACTCGCGATTGTGGGATCGAGCTCTGGCCCAGGCAGAATTCGCTTATAACGATTCGCCTAATCGGAGCACAGGTCTAAGCCCATTCCAAATCTTATATGGTATGCATCCGCGGGGAGTACATGAATTACGCGACTTAGGACAGCTGGAAAGGAGGAGTGCAGACGAGGAAGATTTTGCCGAAGCAATGAGCGAACTGCACGAGAAAGTTAAATTGAGATTACAGGACAACACGCAGAAATATAAACAGCATGCAGACATCAAACGGCGTGAGGTACATTTTGAGATTGGAGACGAAGTGCTTGCGCATTTGCGTCGAGAACGGTTTCCTAAGGGTACGTATAACAAACTGAAGTTTAAGAAAATCGGCCCATGCATAATTCTTCGCAAGTTTTCAGCGAATGCATATGAAATTCAGCTGCCACTTGATATAGGCATATCGCCCATATTCAACGTGGCAGACCTGTTTCCATATCATGCCCAGGCAGAAGACGGAAAAATGGTACAGCCACAACGGGACACCCAGTTCGAGAGCAGTCTTTGGAAGAAACAGTTACCGTCGGTCAAGACACATGAGATCGAAGGAATCATCAACACACAGGTAGCCAAGAAGATGCGCAGAAAGGAATATCTGCATTATCTCGTCAAGTGGAAGGACCGTCCAATGGAGGACAGTTCCTGGCTCGACGAAACACAGATTCGGAAGGCTGGCTACTCGGTGGAGGAGCTCATGGAACAGAGCCATGAGATCTCTCTTTTACCCCGGCAGCCTGATGCAGGAGCATCTGGTCGACAGGGCGAAGACCGAGACAGGGCGGACAAAGTTTCTGAAGAAGATTGGGAAAGATGAACAATTCGACAAAGGACAGCAAGTCTGTCAGGTTCTTGCATTTTTATTTTTATTTTCTACCAAAGTCAACTACAGCATTTAGTTTCTGTTGGTTAATTTTTATTTATTTTACTTTACTGTAGCAACAGGTGTTAATTGTAGTTGTTAGAATTAGATTAATACCAATAATGTAAACAACAACCCTTTGTGGGACCAGAGAGACAAAGTAGACAAACGAAGACAGGCAGAGTAATTTTTAGTAACTGCCAAGCAAAACTGAAATAACATAACTGTCTGACAAACTGTAAAAGATAACTATCTACAGTTATCTAACTACCTGTACCTATTGTATAAAGGGACAGACCAAAAATCAAGAAAGGGTTCGGCAGCTAAGTAATAGAAAGAGAGAATTAAAGTAATATAAGTCAAAATTTCCCTTCATCTAAATATTCTGTGCACAAATAGATGTATGCGCGAAATACATAAGTCCTCTACAATTAAAGATTTCTATACAAATATATTTCTGTACAAATCATTCGGCAGGCAAACATAGTGACCGAGAGTCACAAAACAAGTTCAAGCATATACATATTATCGCATGACAAATATCGTTACAGGTAAATACAGGACCGACATTCCAAATACCCCGAGTCTCAAGACAAATCAAGACGAGAGTGAACAGCAGGCGTAAAAAGGCGAACAGAGTCGAAGAGTACAACGACCCACGGTCGAAACCGGGTAAGAAACAATACCAGAGATTAACCATAAAATTTGCAAATTCCAATATATATTACATTGCAGGCCTGTACAATTAAATATTACATAAATGAATTTCGTGATGAGGGTTCGATGAACCGCATCACCCACTAACAGAAGTGATAGAGAACCTATAAACCATGGCTACGGGTGGGAGTAACCCAAACCCTCAAACACTACAGCAAACAAATATACAGACGCCGAAACTACAGTGAAGAGCAGAAAGCCACCAGACATTTAAGTCTATAGACCAACGATATAAGCAGACACAGGCAAACTAAAGAGCCACGAAATCAACCAAGGAAGAGAACAGAACTACCCGGAAGAACATAGACTGAAACCTGTGTGAAGAGCCACGGAACCGGTCACCTATAACAATAGAAAAGAATTAAGTTAGGGACTGAAGGCATAACAAAACCCTTGAACCAGACAAGAAACCATAAGGTTGAAGACGAATTGGCTAGAAGTAAAGCACGTATGGCTAAAGGGAGAAAGCCATACCTATAGGTGAATGAGCCCACAACTCACCGAGACGAAACCCTGGCCACGGAGGGGCCGAGCATTGTTAGCTACAGTTCGAAAAGCAGACAAAGAAATATAGCAGAGAACCAGTAAATTACCTGAGCACCGAGTCGAGCGCCGGAGAATACCAAGTTGCAGACCAACCAACTGCACATTTCCAACTGAGCAAACCAGAAACCCTCAACACCAAGATTTACCATAAAATTGCAGCGCCATTGACCGAGACAAACAACAAATACAGAAGGATAACCAGTCGATAGAGCATAGCCACGAAAAACCAACAGAAAACCAAGTAAAGAGCCATAACTTACCAGTGAAACGCATGAACCAGATATACAGACAGAAATACAGTATCAAACCACGACATTTAGCAAGAAACCCTCAGAAATTCAGCAGAGTATCGTCATATACAGGCAGCTATCACAGAGGCGGAGCCGAGCTTCAGAACGAGACCACAGAGCAGCGAAAACAACGGAGTAAAAATGCAAATGAGCGCGAGTTGACAAAGGGAAAAGGGTGATAGAGAGAATAGGGTTTCAGCAAACTCGAGGCGGACAGGTGTCATAGCGAGGACGGGCAAGTACCGGGAGGTAGATTAACAATCACCTCCGCATTCAATTACCAAATCGAAACCAAAATATCAGCAATCAAACCATAATCAATAACGAATATCAGCGAAGTACCATGAGGGAGTGAGCTGGCGTGGAACCGCGTGGACGGGCCACATCATAATGTATTTAAATAATTATTATTTTATTGTATAACACATATTATATTATATAGTAAATGTATCTCTAAATATGATTTCTATTTATTTAAATTAATATATATTATATATAATATATATATATATATATATATATT
This sequence comes from Pinus taeda, assembly GCA_000404065.3. NCBI lineage: Eukaryota > Viridiplantae > Streptophyta > Pinopsida > Pinales > Pinaceae > Pinus > Pinus taeda. Next base: position 105,972 of record APFE031681744.1, on the reverse strand, counting down.
ATATATATATATATATATATATATATATATATATATATATATATATATATATATTATTTTTAATTATAATAATTTTTATTTATTTTATTTATTATTTCTATTTATATTATATTATATATATATATATATATATATATGACAAAATATTAAGTATTATTCTTAATTTTGTCAGTAGGCTTTGTTACAATACAACATGTTAATGTCATGAATTGTCAATACCACATGGCCAAAAAAACATATGACACTTGATCATATGAAATATTTTTTAATTAATCAATTTAATTAAAGGGAAAAAATAACATAATTACTTTGTAGGTAACTCTCTACCATCCACCTAATAAATATTGATAATTAAATTAAATTAAAATTCCATACATAACATTATATAGAGTTTTTACTTTTGAAAATAATCATATTTTAACGATAGATATGATAAGAATAAAATTATATTATGATCTAAATTTTGTGCATTGGAGAAAAATGTAGAGGTATTTCCACTTCAAAATTAATTCAAATAATTAAAAATTTGATCTTGGCACTAGTTCTATGGGCATTATCTTGCAATATTACCCAAAATTAAAGGGATGTTTCCTACAAAATCAGAATTCAAGTCTCATATTTTATTATTATTGTGTTATGTGGTTGTTTTACTAGGTAAATAAAATTTCAAAAAATATATTATAAAAAACAATTCATAATCATAAGTTATAATCATAAGTTATTTTACCTACTGATGCATAGTTACATGTTTTCTCCTAACAATACACAACTACTTTCTTCAAATTATATTAAGCTATTCCTATAATTGAGTAACTGGTTATAGATTTATTTGTCAAAGCCACATTCAAGTGTGATTAATTACAAAACATGGTGGAAATGTATGTACCCACAAATGGAAGATTACACTCCCTAATTTCCACCTCTTTTCACTTTCTAATGTTTAATTTTAGTCTAACCAGCTGAGTTATTAGGCCTTGTGTAAAATTCAATCAACATTATTTGTTTTTCTTTGCCCCTTAGAACTATATAAATAGGTCCCATTGTCAATTTAAATAGTCAAATTCATGTCTCTTCTTCCCCATTAAATTATTGTTTTCACATTGGCATTTTTGAGATGGGATTAGCTTTGTGTAAGGCATGATCATATCAATAATGTTATTGTGATTATCTAAATATGGAACAAGTTGTCATCATATAATGTCATATAAAAAATGGTAGCATTAAAAGAGTAGCAAGATGAATTTGGAATGATGCTTCTTTTCTTATTAATGATTAATACATTGCATTAAGAAGGATGGAAATGTTGTTTGAAATACTGATAACTATCTTATATAACGAAATTAGTATTCCCTTTCCAATATAAACAAAAATATTTTCGTATATAACCAAATATGAGAAGGATAATAGCCATTAGTAATATTGCAATATTTGCATGAGCATTTGTGAAAAGAGAACAAGGAGGGAAATATAATAAGATCAATGTTTTTATATCCATTAATGGGTGGGAATGCACAATATTATCCTAAATATACCCTTCTCACTTCTCACATTTAACAAGAGTAAATAAGTGATAAAAAGGAATTATGATTCCATATTCCAATTAATTCTCTTAGTTTTTTGTTTTTGCAAGGAAAACTTTTGGAAACTTCTTACATTTCAAAAATTGTACCCGATGTAAAATCGTTATGGGTGCTTTATTGGTGGGAAATATTATATCACGTGCATTCATATTGGGGGATTTATATTGAGGGAAAAATGACATAATATATTGAGCATATAATAGGGGGTAAAGAGTTTTTATATTGGCAGGTATACAAAATGGAGCTCAAAGTTAATGAAAAAATATGAAAGGGTATAAAAATTGTCATATCTAGTGAAATTAAGCGTTTTTGAAATTGGGAATGTGTATTGAGTTCATATTGGTAGGGAGCATAATAATGTGATTTCCAGAGGTATTTTCCATTATCTAGTCAAAATAAGAGTATTGTTTAGTATGCCACAAATGCATGTGATAAGTTAGAGGTTCATTGAGTGAAGCCCCTATAAAACTCGTAAGCTTTATTTACAACTTGTGACTTAGTAGGGATATCAGTGAGGCTCACAACAAATGCAAAAATCCCAATCGATTAACCCTAAGACCTCATCTATGAAAATCAAGGTTTTAAACCACTTGGGGTATCCCAATTAGATCTTAGTTAATTATTTCTATGACGTCATGCTTGTTAAATTCTTATCAAGTGGATTTATTTTTCAATGTTGAATATGTTGGCATGTGATGCCACCCATAAGGTACTATTCACCTTGAAATATCATTAAGTGGTTGAGGCCAAATGCAAGTTCCAAATTAATTTTATAAGTAATGTTTTATGTTGTAATAACTTAATTGAACAAAAGTTTCTACGAACAATAGTTTTCTTTGAGGAATATCTCATTCATGTAAGAAATCCGCTTGTTGTGCTTGATTTATAAATTCTATAATGGTAGTTATATTGCTTCAATTAACTTTAAAGGAATAAATCCCCCGGAAAAAAAAAACAAAAAACAAAAAAAAACAACAACATTGATAACATTGATAGCCTATTGGTAACACTAACCAACATGTATTTATTGCATTGTACCTAACTACTGAAAATTAAAGTAGGAATATTAGTAATATTTCCCTTATAAATTTGTTCTTGAGGCACAACCTCAATAGTGGGCGTTGAATTTTACCAAGCAATTATAGTTAATTAGATAACGGTAACTACTTAGAATGTTGGGTTTCTACCCTTTTCGTGGGAAAATGAATGCAAAAGAAGAAAATTGGTTGCAGAAATTAGAGGCATGTCTACCACATGATTCAATTTTCTAGTTCTATAACAAAGTAATGATCTCAATTTCATCTATGAAATTTGCTTCAATGCACTTAAAAAGTGAGACACTTATAATATACAATAATGATATAGTCCCTATTGTCTGTATAAACTTAATGAACTTATTAATAATAATTTCCATCCCATTGAATTTAATTATGACAAAGATATTCAATGGAAACAACTTTGACCAAATACAATGTCAATCTATCAATAATTGCATATCAAAGTTCCATATTATGTTTCTCGAAATACACACATAAAAAATAGAAAATCTCAAAAGTCTATAGTACAAATTGGGTTAACAACCATACACCTACACTAGGATTGAGTCATTTTCCACCAAAAACCTTGATGATGGCTACAAAATTTGTAATTAAAATCAATGCAGGGTTCAAGTAAAATAACTTGTATAGTGATCTAGAATGTTTTAATATGAATGACAAATAATACAATTGCAAAATCACAAATGCAAGATATAATTAGAGATTCCATTGAAATATACTCCTTGTATTGATTATTTTAAAAGAGAGCAAAATGTTCCCCAACCTCCATTAGTGGAAACCTCTTATCAGAAAAGATCCAATTACAAAATGATTGACAGTCATTGCATGCCCTTTTAGCTTTATAAATAAATTATCCATAACAAATTTCTAACAACTTGTATTCTCAATATCAATGGGTACCACCTACCTAGTGGGCCTTATTTCCTAAATGTGGCCCTTTTACATTAAATAAATATCGACTAATTATCGATATGGCCTTACTATACTATAGTATTTTGATATTTTCTATTTTTTTATGTGTATTTGGATAAACATAATATGGAACTTTGATATGTAATTATTGATAGATTGACCTTGTGTTTGGTGAAGTTGTTTCCGTTACATATCTTGGTCTTAATTTAATTAAATGAAATGAAAATTCTTTTTAATAAATTCATTACGTTTCTACAAACAATAAGGATTATATCATTATTGTGCATAAGCTTCCCACTTGTTAAGTGCATTTGAGAAAATTTCAAATATGAAAATGAGATCATTTTTTCATTAGAGAACTAGAGAATGAATCATCTAGAAAACATGCCTCTAATTTTTACAACCAACCTTTTTCTTTTGTATTGATTTTTCCTTTAAAATGGGGTAAGAAATGATTTACATTCATGATCTGGATTTAAACGGGAATGCAACAAATTATAGATATAACCATAAATACAAAGATGTAGCAAAAATAATACTTCATTTCTTTAATGTAAAATACTGAAATATGCTTACAGACAAAAATGGAAATAAACTAGCTCGGGCGATGGTAGCTTATCTCTGAGAAGCGATGTGGCGGCTACATGCCTCTGAACTACATTACAGTGAGGCTCAAGGGCCTTTTTATTATTGAACAATAAGAGCAAACCGTAAACAACCAAAACCTTAACCCGAGGAGATGTAACACCAAGAGTTTATGGGCCCCGTTGAGGTTAGTTGGACAACCAACTTCTCGGGGTCGTGACTTAGTCATATTATCTCCATTTGATGTGCATGATGTCTCATTCAAAAGATCTCTCCGAGGACTATGACGGAAAATATGATTTTCCCAAAATATTGTCTAACGGTAGATTGCTAAAAAAACGTCATTTAGGGCCTCAAAACGGCTCCGGAAGTTTAGGACATGAAAAACTGTTAAAAATAGTAAACGGTGCTACAATTAAGCAAACTGAAAAACTGAAAGAAATAATGGCGGGGATTCAAGTGGAATTGGCGAGTGGCCACCAATATCCACCTCGATCAGTTCATTGAAGATTGTGAACTGTTGATAACGGGTGATAAATCTATTAGAGCCCTAACTCCTTATATCCCAACCTCATTGAGGACATGTAAAGAAAAACAAAGAAAGAGAAGACTGCTCTAATACCACTGATCTGACCTTAAACAAAAATGCAACAAATTATAGATATAATCATAAACACAGAGATGCGGCAGAAAAACACTATATTTCATTAATGGAAAAATAATGAATTATGCTTACAAATAGAATGGAAATAAGATAGCTCGGGCGATGATAGCTTATCTCTGAGGAGAAATGTTGCAGCTACACGCCTTTGAATTGCGTTACAATGAGGCTCAAGGGCATTTTTATTATTGAACAATAAGAGAAAACCATAAACAACCGAAACCCTACCTCGAGGAGATGTAACACCAAGAGTTTATGGGCCTCGTTGGGGTTAGCTGGGCAGCCAACTTCCCGAGGTCATGACTTGGTCATATTATATCCATTTGATGCACATGATACCCCGTTGGAAATATCTCTCCGAGAAATACGATAAAAAAACTACTCCTTTTCAGTCAGTAGCGGTAGATTACAAAAAAGAACGTCGTTTAGGGCCTCAAAACGACTTCGAAAGTTTAGGACTTGAAAAACTACTAAAAATAGTAAATTGTGCTACAATTAAGGAAACTGAAAAACTAAAAGAAATAATGGTGGGAGTCCAAGTGGAATTTGATAGTGGCCACCAATATCCACCTCCATCAATTCATTGAAAATGGCGAACTATTGATAAAGGGTGATAAATCTATTAGAGTTAATGTATTATATGTTAAATGAGTTTGAATAATTTAGTAGCTTCATGCGGCAAGTAAAATTTATTTCCACCACCTCAAACTACTTTTAAGAGCTTCATTAATCATGTTTTCCATAGACTCCAGTGTGTTAGTATCCATCTTAGGATTAGAGTTTTGTTGTTGTTGTGTGGGCTGATGGATAGTTGAAAGCATTATATACTCGGTCATTTGAACTCCATGCTTTCTTTAGGTCTACCTAGTTTACATGGGCATACAATTACATTAATTTGGTTGCAAGGCGATTAACACAACCTAGTGTGTGTACTACTAATGCATTCAATATCTATCTTTGTTCTACAGATTTTGTCAACTCATTTAGAGTTATAATCCTTTGAGTAGGAAACTCAACCCGCTTTGACACCATTGATATGACTTAACTTGGGGACTATTGTGAACTTACAGAAAACTAATTATGTGTGTATTTTAAGAACAAGTTGTGAAGGAGACAATAAAATGACAAATTGTTGCAAAATATGGTTCTTTAAGTTTCTTTTAGTCTTTTGTGGGCTTTTGTTTCTTCTTAAGTTTTTTAGAAATTTGTGTATTGTCTTGTTCTTTGACCCATTATATATTTATATTTTTTGGTTTGTCTGAAATTTGATTGTATGGCCTTTATGCTTTAGTATCTCTTGCTTTGATTATGTTTGGTTGAATTTTATTTATTTTTGATTTTCATTTCTATTTTATTTTTATTTTCTTATAAGGCCTTACCTCCTAAGATTTTGACTTATTTTCCTTTTTTGGCTGAGCTCCTTGGTTAATGTTTGACTTGGTTTTTTTCTATTTTAATTTAGAATTTATCCTATTCTTAATTATTAGGTGGTTCATGGTATTTAACTTGATTATTTAAATAAATTAATATATCTTTAGTTAGTCATTTATTTTAGTCTTAATTAAAAATATTTTTGATTTCATGATATTTGACTTTCTTTGTTTAATTATTTTTATTCTTTAAAAAATAATTACAATATTCTTTGATTTATTAAATATAAATTATTCCTATTAATTAATTATAATTAATATTATTTAAATAAATATTATTTTCTTAGTTAGCCCGTTTATGTTGGTTGATAGTTAAAAATATTTTTTGATTCATTTGATATTTGGACTTTGTTTCTTTAATTTCTTTTATTCTTTAAAAAAAATTTAACAGAGTTATTGATTTAATTAGTATAAATTATTACTATTAATTAATAGTATTAATTAAATAATGTTATTAGTAAACTAGTTGTTCATTATAGTCATTATAGTATCTCTACATCCATCCCTGTTTAAGCTATTTCCATGATCTGCGTCTTCATCTTTCTTTGACGATGAACCACACTAGATAGTTCAAAATGTAACGGAAAAAATTTCTATTATGTCATTTGTACAACAACAACCACAAAATGTTTGTTAATCAATATGGATCATTGAAGCTTGAATTCATAAATATGGTAGTGTTTAGAATTTGTCCCACATTAATTATATGCTTTCATTAATCAAATAATTAAAAACACTAATCAATAGTAGCAATACCAACGCAAAGTAAAGATGCATTATAATCCCAAACCTTGATTTGAGACTATCATGTCATTATCTACGGATGTACCAAATATCATATTTACAAGGCATTTCCAATTTCATAAACTAATATGAATCCTCACAGGTACAAATAGTAGTGATGTATAGAGTCTAGCTATATATATCAAGACAATTACAAGTAATATGCTTCATAATTTGTAGATGTTCCCAATCGTCCACATTAATTATATGCTTTCATTAATCAAATAATTAAAAACACTAATCAATAGTAGCAATACCAACGCAAAGTAAAGATGCATTATAATCCCAAACCTTGATTTGAGACTATCATGTCATTATCTACTGATGTACCAAATATCATATTTACAAGGCATTTCCAATTTCATAAACTAATATGAATCCTCACAGGTACAAATAGTAGTGATGTATAGAGTCTAGCTATATATATCAAGACAATTACAAGTAATATGCTTCATAATTTGTAGATGTTCCCAATCGTTAAGTAGTAACAATAACTAGTGTATTTTTCTTATTAAGCACTAGACTTTGAGCTAATAAGCAATCTTGGCATTGGCCTCATTGAGAATTGGTAGATGCTCAATGCCATTTTTGAATTGTCTTGGAGTTTTCATTGTTCAATGTTTTTTTTAAGTTTTTCGCTATCGAATATCAATGTAAGTTAGGTAAAAGTGACAAATTGTGGAACAACACACAATTTTCTTTTTAAATTACCTTAAGAACGTTTTGTGAACAACGTGACTTTTACTTGTTGACTTGTCAAAGAAAATTTTGGCTATGGAATCATCATTGGGGGAATCTGATTTTCTGAATTTTACTAGGGATTGCACTTGACTCATCCTCATGGGATGGCCTCTTATGGGAGTAAATGATTAACCCATGAGGTGTGAGTATGCCATAAGTGAGAATGAAACCTATATGGGATGGATGACCACACTTTGTGTTAACCACTAATATTAACCTCATTGACAATGTAAGGTTTTTTATTACTTCCCTACCTACCCTCCTATATAAAATAGTAAAAGAACCTCTATTTCTCATTTCCCACTAAAAGGGTATAAATGTCCCCTGAAACGAGTAGTTACCATTCTCTAATTAACAATAATCACTTGATAACCTTCAACATCCACCATTGAGGTTGTACCTCAAACAAAAAATTTATAACGGAAAGTTTACTAATATTCCCACTTTAACTGTCAAGGATTAGGTACTATGTAACAAATATATGTTTGTTAGGTTTAACAATAGGTTATCAATTTTTTTATTTTTTTTGGGAGGGGCAAGGGATTTATTATTTTAAACTTAAAAGGAACATTGCAAGTAGCTCGATAACAATTACAAATCAAGCACTATAAGTGGCTTTCTTTCATGGATGAGATGATCATAAAAAAAACTAATGTTCATAGAAACTTTTGTTCAATTAAGATTGTACAACATAAGGTATTACTTATCAAATTCACTTAGAACTTGCATTTGGCCTCAACTAGTTATTCTTGTGGGAATATGAATTAAACTTTATTGGTGGCATCACATGCTAACATCATCAACATCGAAAAATAAATCCACACGACTGGAATTTAACAAGCACCATTTCATATAAATAAGTAACTAAGATCTTGTTGGGATAGCTCAAGTGGTTTAATACTTAGAGTTTCATGCATGAGGTCTCATGGTTAATCTATTGTGATTTCTCCATTTTTTGTGTGCCTCACTAATGTCCCTTCCAAGTCACATCTTGTAAAAATAGCTTATGGGTTTACATTGGGTACAGTTTTTGGAATGTAAGAAATGCCCAAGAGTTTTCCATCAGGTTTTCCTTGGAAAAAAAATAACTAAGGGAATTAATTGGAATATGTAGTCATAATTCCTTTTGATTGCTTATGTATTCTTCTTACATATGAGAAGGATATATTTAGGATAATATCCTGCATTCCAACCCATTAATGGATATAATAACAATGATCTTATTATGTTTCCCTCCGTTTTCTCTTTTCACACATGCTCATGAAAATATTTCAATATTACTTATGGTTATTATCCTTCCCATACTTGGTTATAGATGCAAATATTTTTGTTTATATTGGAAAGGGAATACTAATTTCCCTTATATAAGATAATTATTGGTCTTTTATACAACATTTCCATCCTTTTTGATACAATGTATCAATAAATAATAAGAAAAGAAGCATCATTCCAAATTCATATTACTACTCTTTCAATGTTACCATTGTTTATTTGACATTATATGATGACAACTTGTTCCATATTTAGATAAGAAAAATCACATTATTGATGTGATCATGATTTATGAAGTTAATTGCTCTTCAACAATGCCTTTGTAAAAAGACTCATTTGATGGGGGAAGAGGAGAAATGAATTTTACTATTTAAATTGAGAAGGGGCCCCCATTCATGTAGCTCTAAGGGACAAATGAAAACAAATAATGTTGATTGAATCTTACACAAGGCCAAATAAGGCAGTTAGTTAGACTAATAATAAGCATTAGAAAGTGAAAGTCATACAAACTAGGGAGTGTAATCTTCCTTTTGTGAGTAGATATATTTCCACCATGTTTTGTAATTAATCACACTTGAATGTGACATTGAAAAATAAATCTATAATTAGTTACTTAATTATAGACATAGTTTAATTTAATTTGTAGAAGGTAGTTGTGTATTACTAGAAAAAAAACATGTCTCTATGCATCACTAGGTCAGATAACTTATGATTATGATTTTTTTTATAATTATTTTTTATATTCCTCATTAAAAAGACACATAACACAAGAATAATAAAATATGGGACTTGACTTCCAATTTTGTAGGAAATCTACCTTGAATGGTTGGAATATCACAATATAATTCTCAAAGAACTAGAGTCATGAACAATTTTTTTTGGATGATTTGAACTAATTTTGAAGTTGAAATGCCTCTACATTATTCTCCTATGCATGAAATTTATATCATGGTAACATTTTATTCTTATCATATTCATCATTAAAATATGATTCTTTTGAAAATGAAAACTCTATATAATGTTATGTATTAACAATACATGATAATAATTTCATTATATTATAATATTTATGTTAATGTATCTATTTTGAAATAGAGTTTCTCGAATTTTAATTTAATTATCAATAAGTTTTAGGTGGATGATACAGATTTAACTTCCATGAAATATTTTAGAATATTCGTAATAGTATACACAAATCAA
>APFE031681744.1:75032-93397 GCA_000404065.3 Pinus taeda | reverse complement strand
AAAGGTTAATATTATAAATCCAATGGATTATTATTATAAACTCAAGGGATTATATTTAAAAACCCAAGGGATTAATATTGACAGCCCAAGAGATTAATATTATAAACCCTTAGTTTTACTATTATAAACGTAAGCGATTATTAATATTATAAACCTAAGGGGTTAATAAAACCAAGGAATTTATATTATAAGCCAATGGATTATAAGCCTAAGGGATTTATATTAAACCATAGGATTTATATTATAAACCTTATCAATAATATTACACGCTATGAATATGAACCCTTCGATTAATAAACCTAAGGGATTAATATTATAAACCCAAGGAACTAATAGACCCAAGGGATTAATGCTAAAAACCTAAGGGAATAATATTAAACCCAAGGGATCAAAATTATAAAGCTAACATATGTAAACCCTAAGATAAATATTAGAAACTCTAAAAAAACATGGTTAACCATGGTTGAACATATTGAGATAATCTTTGTCACAATACGATGTCGAACCATAGTTGACCATTATTTTCATATTGATACAATCTTTATCACAATGTGGCGTTGGACCATGGTTAACTATAGTTGACCATGGTTGACCATATTTGACCAATGTTGACCATGGCTGACCATGGTTGAGCATGTTTGTCCATGATTAATTTCCATATTGATAAAAATCATTGTCACAAACCTAAGGGATTAATATTATAAACCCAAGCGATATAAACCATAAGATAAATATTTTTTTGTAAGTCAATGTTCTATTCATATAGGAAAAAAGGAGTACATTCGGTGGTTCAGAAAATAGGTGGTCTCACCCCGACCGAGTTTGTTGACCAAAATTTGCACCAGATGACAAAAAGAGAAAAGGGAAACTAGGGACATTTTCCATAAATGGTAGGGCCAAAGGCACCAAAATATAGATAAAACATAAAAGACACCAAAGAGCATACCAGTGGTCGGATGTGATGGAGGCAGGGTTGTCTAGGATTATTGTTGGAGGAGGTGGAGGATGAAGGTCACACTGAACGTGCCCTTCAAAGTGTGCCAACCAAGTCTCCAACATTTCTACTTTCTTGGTTAGTTTATTTTAGCCTCGCCAAACCACCACAGTCTCTCCCACACTTGGCACTGAAAATAGTGCACTCAGTCCAACGTTTCCATCGGCTCTACATGCTGCTTATGATAGAATCTCTTAGATGTGTCCACTCTTTCTATCAAGTTATTGATAAGTTCTTGACAGCTCTCCAAACAACAATGTTGGATACCCTGCCCTTCATTTACTTTGCCTCAACTAGACCCATGATTCCCCTTGCCACCCCGGGTTCCTCCACCTTGACGACTCGCCTTCTGAAATCACATACCATCACCCCTACTGGCACCTCGTTTACCTCCTCCTTGCACTCCCACACTGGCTAGCCTCACACATCCAATGATATTTCCACGTCGGCAGGGAGCCCCAATGGCAATTGTCGAGTATGCCATGCCCGCAGGGCCAAGGGTGGTTGGGGAGGGGGAACGCCCATGCCACGCAAGGGGTTTCATAATTTTCAGAGATAACAAACCATCGTGTTCAATATCCACAGACCAGACCACCCACAAAAGAAACCAAACAACACCTTTAGAGGAACCAAATGCCACCACCCACCACACGAGAGAAACAAAATATCACCGCCCACTACTTGGAAAATACCACCACCACGAGAGAAACCAAATACAATTGCCCACCACACCAGCACATGAAATTGAAATAAAGGCGAAGACATAGTAGCAAGATCTTCAGCGCATCTTCCCCCAAGGTGGCGACCAGCCTCCGAATTCGCCTCGTAAAGACCACACACATATCCACCAAACACCATCGCACCCATGCTAGAGGTCACAAAATTGGAAATTGAAACTAGTTTTTTGCCACCACCCATGGAGTTTCCTATACTGTTGGTTCTAGCTTCCACTTCTAGTCTGAGCAAATGGGCTTACCACAATCTAGGAGGAAATGAAATGGAAGAGGTCTCACCCTGCTAGCTTCCCATTGTTACGCATGCAAAAAATAACAAAGAGGCTTTGTAACAAGGTCCAACTTGACACACTCCTCCAGCAAATGCCCAAGACGAGTACACATAGATCACTCCTACCAAATAACATCCTGCCACACTTTTGTTTTCTCCCTGGAGGCCATTGCAAGGTCCAGCACTAGATGAGAGCGTGGATATGAATGTCAGGCTTCGTCATCTTCCCACACCCAAACTCCAACGTGATGTTATTATCTACATGAGTTTCCAACCTATTGATATTACTCCTATTACACGTGCTTTGGTGAAGGGACCAGAAGGACCGTCCCTCACCCCCACTCCACCTGTATTCACACATGAAGCTCCTCCTCAACATGTTGCAAGGACCTCACCCCCATCGGGGAAGAGTCGACCTCCTCCACATTTCTTCACATGTCAACCAGGAAATTATTTTGGTAGGAGAGAGGTCAGTCTTAGAAAAATTCCTGGCCCTAAAACTCACTACCCCAATTCACTAGTTTGTCTACCGCTTTATTTCCTTCACAATCGATGTGTTTGATTATCACGTACTCAAAGGAGGAGAGTTTGGAGATTATGTGTTCCCTTGTAAGCTCCAAAATCCAACTCTTTATGACCTTTAATAGAGGAGAACCATTAATAATAAGTTGGAGCATGGATATAGCGATCTGAGAGTCTCCAGTTACTTGCAGCTTCATGATGCCCATATTCGTGTTTTCCTGCAAACCTATCTCCAAAGATAGGTATTCAGCCACGTTGTTGGTTGCATGGTTGTATGATGTAGCATAGAATCTAGGCATCTGCCATTTATCATTCTCAACGATTCCCCCATGGCCTGCTTGGCGAGGGTTCCCCTTTGAGACTCCACCAAAATTGAGTTTAAAAAATCCCTAAGGTGGACATGTGAACACATCTGAAGAGACACGTTGAGGCATAGGTCGACGAGTGGGGCCTAAAGAAGGGGGCTCCCTTAGGATATCTAGTGCTAGTAGAATAGTATATTCCCACCCTTTCGCCTTCTAGTCCTCCTCCGACCATGGCGAAATCGATACAAATTCTTTAAGATTGCAAATAACAGTGTGCCAGGTGTTGATGGGGTGGAACTCTTCTAAGTGGAATACTACCATGTTTATGTCTTTCCTATGTTCCGTAGGATGAATCCTTATGACGGGCACCATGCTCGATTAGCAATTAGATTTTTGAACAGGGTCCATCTCCACGTGTCTAGAGACTCCCGAAGATTGTTAACATACATGTGAGTGACTCCAAAGACCTCTGAGTGACATCTCTATACTTCTAGTGCCTTTGGGAAGAAATTTAGAAGGTGTTCAATTGTTTCCTCCTCCTTGTGACATAAAGGACAGTAAGATGGACTAAGAAATCCCTTCTTTCATATTTTATCCCACGTGAGAATCTTAAGTTCTCTGATCAGCCATAAGAAGAAGGAGAATTTTTTACAAAGGTGATAGTACCAAATCCTTTTCCATAGAGGGTTTGGCTATAGGTCTCCTACAAAATATTTTAATGAGTATGCCTCTTTAAGGGTGAACATGCCCTGCTACCGATATCCCCATCATAATCTATTAGGTTCTCCATTATTCAGAATTGGCCACTAGTGGAGAATCTTAAGGAGGGCCTCCCAATTCAGAGGGGGGTCATGAGCAAGCCAATTTTCGATGGATTTCCACTTTCTCCACTTTGAGCCCAACAAAGGGTCACTCTAGAAGTCTTCGACATAAGTCGCACCAGTCTAGGAGATAAATGCCTGGAGAGTTGAAAACTCTGAATCTTGATATAATATGGGATATTGCATCCATAGATTGATCCAGAATTTAGCTTTTCTTCCACTACAAACTTCCCAGAAACCATGTATCTAAATGAAGTCTTGTTGTGCCTTCACTCTGTTCCAAATCAAAGAACCCGATGGGAGTTCCGGGTGGTGGTAAAGGGGATTTTTCCAACCCTCAACCCCGTATTTGGCTTCCTAGATGTTCTTCCATAGCTCTTACCTGCCTTGGATCCAATGACACAACACCTTTACATTGAGGGTCGTAGATAATAGCTCATGATCTCTTAACCAAGGCCACCATGGGTATTTGGCTTACATAGCTTCTCCGAGGCCACTAGGGCCCATTTGTAGCCGTTCTTGCCCCTCAACCATAGAAATTGGCTAAACCTTGTGGTCATTTCTTTATATATTATAAAAGGGGTCAGGAGTGCCAACAACTGGCATAAGGGGACCACCTAAAGGACATCCTTTAACAACACCAATATTCTAGCTAAGTTCAGAGACTGGAAGGTCCAACTCAAAATTTTATTGTCTATGTGGGAGATAACCTCCTTCCATATGGAGGTCTTAAGAGAGTTAGGCACTAAGGGGACTCAAGGATAGGTGTTGGGAAGTTTCCCAATTCAGAAGCCCAATGTTCTGGCAAGGTTAGCTTGAAATATAGGGTGAGTTTTGAAGAAGAAGATGTTTGATTTCTCACCATTTATCAAAGTACCGGAGGTCGTTTCGAAGGTTTCGAAAATTTTCTCCAACTACTTAGCCTCTTTCAATGTTGGTTTCCCAAATAGCATGTTTTCATCCACAAACTGTTTATGGGTTACCAAAGAGATTTTTTGAGAGATGTAGATGCTCGAAGTGGCCTGAGAATACGTCGTTTCCTTAATGTGCTAACCCAACACTTCCACTATGATAATGAATAAGAAAGGGGAGACAGGGTCACCCTGTTTGAGACCTCTTGATCCTCAAAAGGGGTGTGATGGGGCTCCATTCACAAGGATGGAGTAGAACAGAGTTGATATCAGTGATCTGACCCACTCAATCCATGTTGGGAAAAAAACCAAAGGAAGCCAGAACTGACAATAAAAAATCCCAATTCAAGCAATCATAGGCTTTAGAGACATCAAGTTTGATAATCATACCTAGTGTTAGAGAAGAAGCTAAGGTGCACACCATCTCATGCGCGGCCCAAATTCCATCCATGATCTTCCAACCTTACACAAAATCGGCATGTTCTCAGCGAATGATAATCTAGAGTAAGGGTTTAAGCCTTCACACCAGGATTCTGGAGAGGATCTTGTAAATTACATTTCATAGATATATTGGCCTAAACTGATTGGGTTCTAGAGCAGCTCCCTTTTTTGGGATGAGCATGAGGAAAGTTTCATTTAGCCCTAACCATATCCATTGGGACTTGTTGGCTTGAGGGGGCTTAGGCTGAGGTTCAGAGTTAGTTGTGCTAACCAACAAAACCCTAAACTGCTCGGCCTTTCAACAACAACCTATGTAGCGCAAGCTGCAGTCTCACCCGAGGCAGTATTGGGGATGATAAAACCATATTTCTCAATCCAGAGGGCTATGCGATGTGTTTCTATTAAACTTATGGATTTATATTGACCTTCGCGAACCCTAATCCTTGAAACCCAGAACTTACAGTAAATGATAGTAAACAAAATTGTGTCCTTCACGGATTGTGCTAAACATGCATATCATCATATAAATAAACAAATCTACATCTTCGTGAATTTATTAAGTACTTTTCCTAATTAAATGCATTCAACGGATAAAAAATACAATAAATTTAGAGATAAAATAGTGATACATAGATACATAGATAATTATACCAAATAAGCCTTTTATTCGGCTTCAGATCTTCAATTACAGCTTCTTTCAACCCTACGCACATAATTGTAGGGTCTCGCACACTCAACTGCAGACTTACCAAGGTATCTGCACACACAGTTACAAGAGCCTTCCCCTTCACCCAAGTATGGAATAGATAAAAACATACTCAAATCATGCACTATTCTTCCTTCTATGCTTACTTCACTATCTTATGACTCTTCTATGACTTCCTTTTATATTCTTCTTCATTACAATACCATGGTCCATGAACCATGGGCAGGTCTCAAAACAACTTGACTCTAGAAAAATAAGGGGCTTAAAATGTGAAGACTTTACAATATTTTACAAAACTTTAAAAAATTGAACATAGGGGACCCCATCCCAACAGGAATGGCAAGAGTATTCAACAAGCTCCCAAATCTCCTCTCTGAGAAATTTCCATCCCATAACTCATAGGTAAATTCATCGAGCCCAAGGGTTTTGTTGTATGAGAGAGCCCGGACCATCTCCTCTACTTTAGAAATAGAGACTTTTCTCATAAGGGCCTCATTTTGATCTTCGGTAATTAGGAACGGGATATGTTGTTGTATTTTTTAGGTAGTCTCCCTCCTTTCCATTTCTAGTTCAGAGAATAAGGATTGAAAGTGTTCTATCAAGGCTTCAGAGATTTCCTCATTATGCACTAGCCGCCAACCATTAGGGTTGTTTAGAGAGAAGATGTGGTTGTGGTGGCAGTGTTGCAGCATAGCTCAGTGGAATAATTTCATATTTTTCTCACCCTCCTTGAGCCATTGAACTCTAGATTTCTATTTCCACAAAATTTCCTCATTCTTCCTCCTCTACTCTAACTTTGTTAAGAGCTACCCCTCCTGGGCTATATTAGCCTAAGTGCACCCAATGAAAATTATTTTTTGTTGAAGATATCTCATTTTTTCCTCGAGGTAGCACTTCTCGCATTGAATGTTTCCAAACTCATATTTGTTCCATTCCTTGAGTCTTCCCTTAAGTTCTTTAATCTTGAGTTGGAAGGTTTCCATCTTGTTTTTTCCTTTGACCCTGGAAGTCTATCACCATTCTTCTATTTTGGGAAATAGATCTAGGTTCTCCAGCCAGAAGGATTCAAAGAGAAATGACCTATTTCTAGGGGCCATGCACAGATCTATCTCTAGGCATATCAGTCAGTGGTTTGATCCCATGCATGGGAGGATCTCTACCTGGAAAAAGAAATCTTGTAGAAGAATATTTTTAGAGAGAAGAAAGCGATCCAACTTTGAGGTTGTTTGGAATGTACCACCTCGCCAATTGTTCCAGGTAAATATTACATTTTTGAACTCCAAGTCTTCCAACCCCATCTCTTGGATGGTTTCTTGAAAGGCCACAGATATCTAATCTAATCTTCTAAGGCCTCCATTTTTCTTGTGTAGCTTCATTATGATATTAAAGTCCCCAACCACAATCCAGTTTGTTCCCCCCACCAGCTCCTTAAGGTTCCTCAAGCCTTGAAGGAAACTAGACTTTTGGCTAGGAACAGTGGTTCCATAGGCCCCTATTAACTAGACCTTCTCTGTTGATCGAATACATTTGAATTGGATTGAGAGAGAGTGAAGGATGGCCAACCAATTTTCAAAAGAAATAGATTTGGGGTCCTAGAGGATGCCCAGACCCCCCGCACTACCTCTTGAGTCCAAAGCCTTTCTCTCCATCAGAGGCGAGATCTTGTTGGAAATATATTGTACTATTTCCATAGTCACTTTTGTTTCTAGCATAACAATTATATCAGGCTTATCTTTCTGAATTTTTTCCTTGAGATACCTCAGTTTCCCTTTCGAATTGACGCCCTGAATGTTCCATGAGATCAGCTTAATTCAGAAGGGGGGGTGGGGAGGGAAGATATATTTGGTAGTACTCTATCAGGACATTTGATTTCCTTGAGTTTACCAAGATTTTCCCTCCTTCTCGAATCACCTCCCACGTTGGTCTTCCTCCCCGCTTCTTGGACCCCAAGTTGAGATCAATACATTGCGATGGGTGGTCTTCATCCTGTGGTAGTAATTCTAGTTGGTTGTGAGGTTCCGCCATAGCTTAGCGTTTCTCCCAGTATTTAAAACTTTGATGGAATTGATCCAACTAATCTTGCAGGATTTCCACCATACCACCCTTCACCCAGCTATGGAGGTAAGATACCATGACTCTTTCATTGAATTTAGTTTTTCCAAGTTCACATCCTACTCTAGCGCTTGAAGAACCTTAGCAAGGACATGGAGAATTTCCTTGTTATCCATTTGGGTTTCTGGGGACTACAGTTTTCTCAATTGCTTTCCCTTTGCAACTTCTAAGCTCTGCTCCACTTCCATTGTTGTTCAGGCTTGGGGGGATGTCCCAAGAATCTCTAGTTATTCCACCTCCGGTGGTGCGGTTGGCTCTGAAAGGATGGAAAAGCGATTACTTTTAGGTGGAGGTTGTGAGGTCAAAGTCATGTAGCCTGTGGCCACGATTAGGGTTTCAGACGAGCGACTGGTAGATGCATGGATGGGCTTTGTCGACCCTAAATGAGGGGCGCTTTGTTCGGAGGGGGGCGTCGGCACTGGACCTCTTGGAGGTCGTTTGAAGCAACGGTTGAGGGAGTGGCCTGGATCTGTTGTGGGCAATCACAAAACATATGACCATATTCGTGACATAATCAACATTTGAACGACACATGTTCGTAGTCCAATGGTCAGGACTAGGTCTCATCCAAATATTCAATTTCTAAAGATTCTAGGAGAGGTTGAGAGATGTTCATGTACACTCATATCTGGGTGTATGAAGAGAATATTTTGGGGCACGTGATTTCAGAGACCTGAGCAAAGTTTCCTACAAAATTCCCTATTAGCTCCAAAATGTCCACCTACCAAAAGTCCTCCAAGAGAAAGCATAGCGGGCCTAGATTAGGGTTGTGAGGAATTGTTCCTTGTTTGGGATATAACAGGGTTCCCAATGTCTCATGAATAGGCATGTGTTATTCACGAAATAAGGGCCATTATCTAGGATTATTTTCTTTTCCTCCAGGTCTTTTAATATTACAATGAAGAATCCCTTAGCCCTTAGGAAAAGGTCGAAGGAATATTTGGGTTTCCATTTTAAATGTATCCAATGGAGGATTTTAGCTTTCCATGGCCAAAACCCATAAACTTTCATATGATTGCATGGTCCTGGATGAACTAGCGAGATTGTTCCAGGTGATTATTGGGAATTACCACTTTGGGATTCTTATTTTCTTTTGGAAAGCAGCACTTCATCTTCACCTGCCATTGTGCCCCCAGCGATGTCGTCTCTACCTGAGTACCGTTGTTTGGTCTAGAGGAAGGCGTAGGAGTCAATAATGGTCTAAAAACTCTAGTAAGAATCGACTTGAAGGAGGGTGTAGATCCCCCTCCCCCCGGAGGCCCAATCCATGGAGCACTCATATTGGCACACGTTGGTTGTGACAGCACTAGTGAGAGAGGCGTGGAGAGAAGGATTATTCAGTAAGGATCATGGTTTCACTAGAAACCTGAACTCGATGTTACTTTAGAGCTCCTAAGTATAAGCGAACTTTAAAAATTCAAAACTCACATTATTAAATTCCAACCCTAAGATAAATATTATAAACCCAATGGATTAATATTAAAAACTCAAGGAATTATAAACTCAAGGGAATAACATTGAACCTTGCCATTAAAATTAAACCATAGGAATATAAACCCTAAGAGTAACAAACCCAAGGGATTAATATTATAAATGTAAGAGATTATTAATATTATAAACTGAAGGATATGGAGTTGCGTCAAGGAAAACTTCAAGGAGTGCACTTCATGGCTACTTAGGGTTTTTAGCAAACTCTGCAGTGACGGGATCACTCTGCACAATACCAGACTGCAACAACTCAGCCCCTCTAGTGGCAGCATTATTAAAAAAAAAGGCCCAATGTTATGGATTCCCTTCCACGGGGGGACTCGAAGCTTCCCCCCAATGGCAGCAACGAGATTCAGACTTCCAATGTGGCTGTAAGGGATTCTGAAACAGCTCAAACTCACATCACTGCAAAGTAGACTGACCTAGCAGATCAAGCAGAACAAAAATCACCACAGGATATGGAGGCAACGCCTCAGACTCAGCATCAAGATTCTACATTGAATAGAGAGATCCCCAAAGTGACCTCTTCCACTTGCAAACCTTTTGCAGCAGAGTGCCCCAAGATAGAATTACCTGGTCACCAAATCAATAACCAAATCCAGTTTATGAAGGACCATGCTCTCATATGGAAATTTATCAGCTTCTGCCTCACGGAGAAAGCCCTGCAGGGATGGATTGCAGCCAAATGGAAACCTAAAGGACATGTCACCGTGCATCTTAGACCAAAAGGTTTCTTTACAGCTATCTTCAATTGCATAGAAGACCATAACAGAGTCCTAGACTGAGGCCCCTACTTCTTCAACTCCGTGGGCTTGTATTTGAGAGACTAGATCGAAAGATTCAACCCGGATAAAGAGGATTTCAGCCGGGCATTGGTCTAGATCTGAATGTATTCCCTTCCATTTGAGTATTGGGATGAATAATCACTAAAAGACATAGGAAATGGTCTGGGAGACTTCATAAATATAACTGAAGCAATGAAACTTAGATAATACACCTCTTATGCTCGCATCTGTGTCTACATGCACTAGACAAAGCACTCCTGGACTCGGTAAGTCTATATCATGATGATTTTGAATGGATTAATCCTATAGATTATGAACATGTTCCATTCAGATGGAGAAAATGTCATGCCCATGGTCATCTTTTCCGTGATTTCCCCATAAATGCAACCCCCAAAACAAATGCCACCTCAGAAAAACCTGATTCGGAAGGATTTACCAAAGTCAATAACCAGAAAAAGCACAGCAAAAAGCCTACCTCAGGCTCTAGAAATCCCACAGCCAACTCCTTCATACCCTCTACCAGCAATAGCTTTGATATCTTGGCACAACCAGCAATGAATGACTCTGAGCCCCCCAACCAAATTGTTGATATGCCCAAGCTATCTTCGGTAATCCAACCCTCAGACACAAGGAATGCACTGAAGCCACCTCATGACACTGTAAGCCCAACATCCAATCCCAATAAGGAATCTGAATGGAGGCCTAATGGAATAGAAATTGATATCTTTCTCCAAGAACCAATCCATTCAAATGACTTTGTAGCGGAAAGCAGTGAGCCCAAACATATGGAAGAGGAGCCTGAAAGTATTGACATTGGGGATCTAGACATATTCATCCTTGAGCAAGCATGTAGGAAGAAAGAGTTTGATAAAGTCCTTGATAGATAGATAGAAAGTTTTGAGGTAATCCTTTCTAGAGCACATCAGCGACGAACTTTAGGGATCCAACCAGGTAGTCAATGGGATGGGAAAACCCTTCCCAAAGAAACCATGAAACGAGGGAGAAAGATAGATCTGCAAAGAACCATCATCATTGGGGAAGTTTTGGTGGAGTTAGGAAGATATTCCAAGTTAATGAAGTATTATAGGCTGCTACCCAATATTGAACCATGAAGCTCACATCATGGAATTTAAGAGGGTTAAAAAGCCCTGTGAAGTACAGAATGATCAAAAACATGATATAGGAGGAGAAACCTCAAATATTCTTCATGCAAGAAACAAAATGTAATAGTAATACACTTGGCACGATTCTCTCAAAAGCCTAGCCAGGAAGCCATTCAGTAGCATTGGATGCCTTGGGAGCTTCAAGGGGACTTGCAATAGCATGGGATACACAAGCTATTTTACTCACTGATGTCCATGCGACTCATAATCTCATTCAAGCTACTTTTCATATCATAGGGACGACCAATGTTGACGGGCATCTCACCAATATCTATCTCCCCCAAGATGCCACAAACAAATTGGCATTGTTGAACATGATAACATCGCTCAACTCTACCAAAGTCCATCCTCTTTGGATTACAGGTGGCGACCTTAATATTATTACTAAAATTGAGGAAAGGAATGGAGGTCGAGTCAAATTGGACATTGAAAGCAACCATTTCAAAGATTTTATACAAAATAATTGGCTCATTGATCTACCCTTTAACAATGGAATGTATACTTGGAGCAATAAAAGATCAGGTTCGCAACAAATTGCCTCTCAATAGGATCGTTTGTTGTTATCTAATAATGCCATTCATTTAGGAGGAGAATTTACTGCCTCAATCTTGCCTCTATTCGGATCAGAACATTGGAACATATCTCTTCAATGGCAAAGACCTGGCAACTCGACATAGAGACCCTTCCATTTTGAAGCATTTTGGCTTACACATCCAGAATTCAACAATTTAGTCCTCTAAGTCTGGAAAAGCTTCATTCCCCCCTGAAGGAACAAAAATGTATCAATTTCAACAGCGGCTCAAATATCTCAAAATGCACATCAAGAAGTGGAATCAAACGACCTTTGGAAATATCTTTCAAGCCTAAAAAGCTCTAGCACAAGAAATGATGGACCATCAACAGAAAATAATTAATGAAGGAAGGACGAAAGCACTAGTGGAAAAGGAACAGAACCTTCAGAATCAATTGGACGAAAGAAGAAAGAAAGAGGAGATCCTCTGGAAGAAAAAATCTAGAGTAAGATGGTTAAAAGAGGGAGGGTAGAATACGAAATTCTTTCACCGCACCACCATAAAGAGAAGAATGCATCGACATTACACAAATTCAGAATCGGCAGGGAGAAAGGTTGGAAAAACTCGATGATATTGAAAGAGAGCTCCTCAATCATTTCAAAAACGTTCATCAGGAACCACAAATCAACAGACAACCAACTATAGAATGGATACTCTAGCACATCCCTAAAATCATAATGGAAGAACATAACCAATTACTCCTTGATCCAGTTACTCTACAGGAAGTTGAACCAGCAATGAATCAGCTCAAGGAGGGTAAAGCTCCTCGACCAGATGGTTTTACCTCCAAATTCTTTCATAAGTTCTGGGATCTCATCAAAGTGGACGTATGGTAGGTTGTGGAAGAATCTAGGACTTCTCATTGGTTGCTTCTATCTCTAAATGCCACCTTCTAGCATTCTATTTCTCCAGACAAATTCAGGACAATAGCTCTCTGCAATGTTATCGACAAAGTCATCTCCAAAGTCATTGCTTCCCATCTCAAACCACTTCTTCCCTTGCTCATATTGCCATAACAATCAGGATATGTAGAAGGATGGCAAAGCATTGACGGCATGGATTCTCTCCTCCATGGGTTGGATGGGTAATGAATCTTGTCTCCTCTACGTTTTCCTTCATATTGGTAAATGGCATTCCTTCTCATCCTTTCCACCCCTCTAGAGGCATTCGTCAAGGAGATCCCCTCTCTCACTTTATTTTTGTGCTAATGGCTGAAGGGTTATGTCATATAATCAAGAATGCTCTTCAATTTTAGCAGCTTAGAGGCATTTCAGTCCATGAGTCCCAAGCTATCACTCATCAACAATTTGTGGATGACAACATCTTGTTTGGGCACCCTTCAGTTCAAGAAGCATTAATGTTTAAATCCCTGCTTGATGGCTATTAGGAAGCATATGGAGCCAGCATTAACACTGCAAAATCCCAAATCTTATTTTTTCACACTCCCTCCATTACTCATTCCTCTATAACCCGCATTCTTGGATTCTCTATAGCTTCTCTACCCTCAAAGTATCTAGGCCCCCCTTTGACTAATTCTGCACTAAAACATGCCTCATGGAAACTACTGCTCGAAAAAATTGAAGCCCGCCTTTCCTCCCGGACCTACAGAGCCCTTAATATGGCTAGTCAGTTGGTGCTGGTTAAAGCCATTTTACAATCGATGCCTTTATATCTTTTCTCTGTTTTGGCAGCACCAAAATGGGTGCTTAAGAAGATCAAAAATTTACAACGTAATTTTCTATGGGGATCCTCAGGCCAAAATTGTAAATGGGCATTGTTCAAATGGACTATAACATCCCTCCCTTAATAATAAATAATAAATAATAAGAAACTAATAAAATAATACAAAGAATTAATTAATAATAAATAAATTAATGAATAATAATAATAAATCATAATAAAAATAAAAAAAAAAATGATATTAAAAGAAATAAGTAATAAAATAAAAATTAGTAATACCAAATAACAAATAAAAATGATATTAAGAAATAAGTAATAAAAATAAAAATAGTAATAACCATATTAAAACTCTAATAAAAGAAGGAAATTATCAAAAAGAAGGAAAGAAAAACAAGAAAGCTAAAAAAATCAAAGGAAAGTAAAGAAAAAGTAGCATGCAGACACATGGAGGGTGTGCATGTAGTTCCCCTTCCAATGTTTTGTTCTATTTAATGAATGGTGAGGAGGATGGGAGGGGTTCCATCATTCGGAGGTTCTATCTTTCATTCTCTTGGGAGAATGGTATAATAAGACTTAGAAATACTGGCAGTAGTCGTTGATTGAGGGCTCGGGGGTGGCCAGTTGTAGGAGAATCCTGCGCAATTGAGCCTACGGTTGGGAGGAGAGTCGTCCCCAAAACCCTGTTGCAGTAAGCCTATTTCTACCACAAGTAAGCTCAGGTAAGCGTTTAAATTTAATGTTAATAAGTTAATTAGATATTCGTATTTTGGGCTATTACATATGGTATCAGAGCAGGTTAAACCCTTAGGGCCTATGGGCATGCGGAAATTTACTTTGTTGGAATTTTTAAGTTGACTTGTTTTTTTTTAAGTTACAGGTATCATCCGCTGGCCTCCCTCCATTGAATAGTATGTAATGCTCCCACATATAATGGTATGTAAAAGCTTGTCTTATAATTGCTTGATGATCGCAGTTTCGACACCGTGTAAGCCTTGTTTTCTGTCTATTGTGTCCATTAATCCCACCTTTGCATGCGCTGAAACACGGAAAATAAGCCTACTCCTCCTAACAATATATGTCACCAAAAGTCCAATCTTGGTTTCGTAATGGATTTTAATTTAATCTTTTGTATTTTGGATTGGATCTGTTTTCTGAACTAGGTTCCATTTTTGGGTTAAGTGGATCCTGTTAAGAAAAATAACTGTCGAAGATTACCCTCTAGCTGCATGTTTTGAACAATTTTTACCATTTACAGGGACAGTCAGCAAATAGCGTGAAATTCGTGAGCAGGGAACGATCTCAGAGGAGATCCTTCTCCGTCAAATTTTTGTTCGTCTGTGATATTACTTTCACAATAATTGTTTGTCAATGTTTTTGGTTCCGATCAAAGCGTGTAGATCGAGATCCCTGAGTTATAGGTAAAAAAAAAGGCAATGAGACATTGGAAGAAACCAAAAATCACTATATAACTGTAATCTTTTAAATGTCAATTGTATGGCTGCGTGATCTTCTTCCCTCAGCGTTGTACCGAGAATAGATTACGAAAATCTTACGAGGATTAGTCGTATCATTCCAAAGCACGGCGTTGGTTACAATCTCTCCAGAATTTAGGCACATCCAAGTTCCTGCACCAAATTTGTTTCAACTCTGCCATGGGGTACTTGTTCGTCTTAGGTCTTTCTTAAACCGTGCACAAATTTTGGCATGGGTGGTATTTGATCCCCAAACCCCATGCGTTTCTCCGTGCGATCTTGAATTTCTGATGGACAATAATCATTTGAATGTAGCCAAACAACAACATGCAAGTTGTGAGCATTTCCTTCTAATTGGATTCCATTCAGCTTTGCGGTTCAAAATAGTAATTTCTATTTTTTCTCTGTTGAGCCATTTCCATGCGAGATCCTCGCATCTCGGTGTAGATTGCAGCAACTTCTTGCGAAAATTGCAAAGTAGGATTTGGTGGTTTGAATGCTGGATTTCCTGTTTGCCATCATAGCTTTGGCATCTTGCGACGTTGAGTATTATCCTACCAATGCTACGTGGTTGTTTTTATGTAGCTTTATATGGCAACACGTTCAGGGTTTGGTCGTTGGAAGGCAAGTGATATGGTTGTGTGATCTTTTCTTGGACGTTACCTGCAACAACCAAATAATTTATTAAGAATCAATGAGTTAAATAAGTGCGAAACTAAAATTAATAATAGTGCAAATCATGTAATTATCCCATATTTTTTGCACGCTAGTTACTGCATGGACTTTCTATTAATGAAAAATCTCCCACCGGAATCAAGCATAAAGTGGGCCTTGAATGGTTGTTTTTTTTATGATGGCATCCCAATCCACTAATTCACCTTTCAAATGATCATTAAATGCAAGATAAGGAGTAGTAATGATCTAGATTCTATCAATCACGGAGATGTGGTTCAATATCCACCAAAAGTCGAAGAAGTGCTTCGAGTCTCGTGAATAAAGAATCTTTTTCCTATTACAAGATTACAATCAATCCTATGGAAAGTATATTATCTACAAAGTGGATGCCTTTTAACCAGTTAAGGCCCATGAAGAAACTGGTCATGAATCTAGATCATTAGTACACCTTATCTTGCTTTTTTCACCTGCATCTATGGTTCAGTCTGATCTAAAAACACAGAAATAACATTCTGTGAATGTTGATCATATTATTCACTAATTATTTGTTCGATTACTGCCCTTTAGCAATAGCAGTTGCTTGGCATTTCTCTGGTCCATTATTGCAAGAACACAACTCTCTCAATACGATCTCCTAGTAAATTTAATTTTGCATTGCAATTGCCATTCAAATTACATGTATCTGCTCATTTACTACTCATATCATTTGTATATTGAACATCATCAAGCTACATGATGGTATATTTAGTCTCAGTGGAAAACCATACAGATTTGGATTAAAGTTCAGATGTTGATGTTGAGTATAATGTTACATGATGTTCGTCATGATTAAAGTTGTCTAGAGAGAAATGGGAAGAAGAAACACTCTATTTTGGAGCATAAAAGAAGAGTATTGTGGTATTTCGGAACATAATGGAAAAAATTGGTAACTTGGTATTCTAAAGGTATCACTGTAAGGTCTATCTAAGGATGATGCACCTGAAGAAGCAATACTGGCAATCAACCAATGAAGTTGAATAATTATGGTAATAATTTTACGGAACTTGGATGGTATGATAAAATGATGGGAAAGGATAAGTGTGTACATGTCAACATCTATAACAATTTTCCCTCTAATGGGAGAGCCACATTGTAAAGTTTTCCATTGGTGACTCACTATATGAATGAATTATGGACAACAAGACGTATGATCAGGTAAGCAGATTACATATTGAATTTATTTTTCAGGTATTACCCAAGTTGGGAAGAGTAATGTATGAAGTTACATGATGACCAAGTAATCATAACTTGGAAGATAGAGAAAGGAATGTTTAGAGTGGGATGTTTCATGCTGGGAAGGAATGTTTTCCAACTAGAATGAAGATACTATTTAAAGAATCTTTTGCCCAACTGGAGGAAGGGGTCAATTTATGACTAAGCACTCAACTGGTATCGAACGTGACAAACCCGATGAGATAAAAAAATAATTCTTTGAAGTACTAACTATTAAATAAGTCAACATTGGTCATCAAATCCCCGTGTAAATCAATTAAGCATGATATAGAGTTAAATCATGATGGAAATAGTATTTGCAATAACGATATTAGAATCAGGGATTTTAATTTTGAGGTAAGCTGATTTAAATAATGATGGTATCACTAGTAATGAATTTCACCAAAATTTCCTTTGGGAAGGAAGAATATATGCCGAGAGATTAAGACTCAAGATGATAATTATGAAATTTAACGATGTACTTAGATGTCAAAATGATTATTGAAAAGTGATTGACACCTTGATGAAAACATACTGACGATGTTGATGAACATATGGTTCTTATAGTCATAAGGTATCTATACGATAATAGCGATATGCCTAAGAATTATGACATTATGTCAAGGTATATTGACATTTTCATGTACTACCTGATGATAAGTATTTAATGTTAAATCCTCATGATGGATACGATATGCATAACGTGGCATATGAATTATGATGTTATAATATGAGGATTATTGACATGTGGTTCATTTATGTTAACACATGATATGTCTTGATATAATAATGTAATGGTATAACTGAAGCATGCGATAGTTCCATGCCATGCGTAAGCATGTAGTTCCTTGCAAGAGTTGGCACGTGGATTATTCCTATCATACTATGATGGTATGGTTAATGCATTGGATGCATGTTGAGATGTGATGATTCACAGGACTCCACAAATAGGCCAAGAGGGCCGATTTATTTGATGATCTCGTGCGAGCCCATACGCACGAGGGAGAATAAGTAACACCATATGGGCTGGGGACAAAACTCAATCAACACTACATATGCCAGTGGTTCTTTTGTCTTGTGTATAGCTCTTGATGGATAGCTCTTGAAGAGCTATGGGACCATGTTGAGAAGGCCAAGTGCCTGAGGTTCCAGGCTTGGTGCCTGATGGTTCCAAGCTTGGTGCCTGATGATTCCAGGCTTGGTGCCTGATGTTCCAAGCTAGGTGCCTGTTATTGGATTGGGATGCCGAAGTCTAGAAGGGATGTCAAGGACTTCGATGCCTGCGGCTGTGCGCCTTAGTAGTTGTGGAGGGAGTGGGCTAGCCTGCGAGATGCCCGGGGTCATTGAGTACCGGACCGGATACCGGCCTTGGGGCAGATGAGGTCACCGGATGCCTGCCTTGGGGCAGATGAGGTCTGAGTCAGGCGCGAGCCTTGGGGCCAGCCTTGGACTAGGATACAGA
>APFE031681744.1:47632-73783 GCA_000404065.3 Pinus taeda | reverse complement strand
AAAATAAAGATAGTAATAACCATATTTAAGAAATAAAAGAAGAAAATTATCAAAAAGAAGGAAATAAAACAAGAAAACTAAAATCAAAGAAAAAGTAGCATGCAGACACATGGAGGGTGTGCATGTGGTTCCCCTTCCAATGTTTTGTTCTATTTAATGAATGGTGAGGAGGATGGGAGGGGTTCCATCATTCGGAGGTTCTATCTTTCATTCTCTTGGGAGAATGGTATACTAAGACTTAGAAATACTGGCAGTAGTCGTTGATTGAGGGCTCGGGGGTGGCCAGATGTAGCAGAATCCTACTCAATTGAACCTACGGTTGGGAGGAGAGTCGTCCCCAAAACCCTGTTGCGGTAAGCCTATTTCTACCACAAGTAAGCTCAGGTAAGCGTTTAAATTTAATGTTAATAAGTTAATTAGATATCCGTATTTTTGGTTGTTACATGGACGACAGTTTGCCTTCCAAAAAAATATGGAGGTACGGGTCTCTGAGATCCTCAACATAGCAATGCAGTTATGGGAGCAAGGATATGGTGGAAATTTCTCTCAGCTCGACACATACCGTGGGCTATACTTTGGACTACCAAATATACAAATAACATATCGCCAGAAGATTTAATCAGACTTATGTCCACTGAAAAGGGCTCTTTAATATGGAATGCAGCGAAACAACATAGCGCCCTGATTCAGCAGCACAGTTTTTGGGAAATCAGAGATGGCAGCAATGCTCGTTTTTGGACTGACTCTTGGCAACAAAGACCCAGGCTAAGGAATTTCTTCAGGCCTCCACAAACAAATCATTGGGACATTCAATAGAATGGAAAAGTCAATCAACATTGGATTCCATCCCTCAACCAGGGATATAGACAATGGCTAAAAGCGGCACAAATTATCAGACAAGGAACAGAGAAAATCCATAATGAGATTGATACAGAACTCACAAACGGGAAAATGAGATTCTTTGACAAGAAGTATATTTTGAGATGGGGGTACACACCACGTGGGATTTTTACCACTAAGGAGGTGTACAAACTTTTAATTAGCAATCAGGATTCCAAAGACCCTCTTCGGGACAAAATCTTCTCTCCCAGAATTTGGCCCAAGGTTTTGACATTTCTCTGGCTACTATGTCAAAAAAGGATACTCACTTGGGATAATCTAATGAAAAAAAAGTTTCTGCGGGCCTTCAAGATGTCCCAATTGCAACCAACAGGAAGAGACCATACAACATCTTATGGACTCATGCCATTTAGCGAATAAACTATGGGAAAAAACTAGCTTTAGATGTCAAAAAGGATGCAGAGTAACAGGGGATATTACAAACACCATCCATAATTGGGCAATCGATCCTTACAAGAGTAGGTTGCTAAACTCTCTATGGAAAATTATTCTAGGCCTTCTCATCTGGACATTATGGAAAGAAAGAAATAGATGCATTTTTAAGAATCAATGTACACCTCTAGATAACATCTAGAGTAATTTCCGCAACAATATTCAGGAAACCTTGGCGCTTCAAAAGTGTCATGAAGATGACTTTCCTACCCTTCCTTAGGAGAAAAACATCTGGGAGAATTGGCATCTTTAGATTACCCAAACACGTGAGAACCCCAGCAACTCTTTCAAAATCCCAAAGCACCAAGCAAATGGCAACCTCCTCCCCAAGGAATGATACAACTAAATTTTGATGAAGCCTCCAAAAGCAACCCAGGCATGGCAGGTTATGGGGGCATCTTCAAGGATCATGGAGGCAAACCACTCATGCTCTTCCTTGGCTCAATAGGATGGGACACGAACAATTCAGCTGAACTAGAAGGACTGTGGCAGGGACTTTGCTTAGCTCAGCAGCATGGATTCTTTCCTATTATAATTGAAGGAGACTCATAGATCCTTATCAAAATGGATAATCAAATTCTTCAGGGGAAACCTGCTCACAAAGTAGCCTGCAGCTGGAGATTAGAAACTCATTTAGAGATCATAGAACAATGGCTCTTAACCAATAGATCAATCACATTCAAACATGTCAAAAGGGAAGGCAATAAAGTGGCAGATTTCTTCGCAAATCTGGGGGTGGACAGCGATCGAGTTCCAAACTTAGGCTTGTTTGAAATTTTAAATTATAGCTCTCATTTACAAGAATGCCTTTATTTGGTGCAGAATGATGCAGAACTCCCGGATGCGGATGTTTAGGTAGAAAACTCTTATAGTCTTGGACTGGTTCCCCGGTGTAGGTAGTATCTTTCCAGTATTTTGTTGTTAAACATGGCATAATTTGGGGCTTTATCTACAGAGGCTGGTGCCTCCTTATACTACTTTTGTTACATTAATAGAATTAGTCTAATTTAGGAAAAAAAAAATATTATAAACCGAAGGGGTTAATTAACCCAAAGAAATTATATACAATGTGACATTAGATGAAGGGACGCTCTTTGTCATAATGTGACAATGGTTATCGACCATGGTTGACCATAATTCACTATGGTTGACCATGATTTCTTTTTGCATTGAGACAATATTTGTCACAATGTGACGTTGGACCATCGTTAACCATGGTTGTCTATGGTTGATTTCTATATTGAGACAATCTTTGTCACAATGCGATGTTGGACCATTGTTGACCGTGGCAACCATTATTGACCATAATTGACCATGGTTGACCATGTTTGACCAATGTTGTCCATGGTTGATCATGATTGATCGTGGTTGACCATGGTTAACGATGGTTGACCATGATTTATTTTCATGTTGAGAAAATCCTATGATAAACCCAAAGATAAATATTATAAACCAACAAAGGTAAACCCTATGATAAATATTATAAATGGTAAAATTAACATTATTGACCATGGTTGATCATATTCTGACAATATTTGTCACAATACGACATTGGATCATGATTAACAATGGTTGACCATTATTTATTTTCATATTGGGATAATCTTTATCACAATGTGACATTGGACGATGGTTGATTTTCATAATGAGACAATCTTTGTCACAATGTGACATTAGACCATTGTTGACCATGATTGATCATGATTGATGATGGTTAACAATGGTTGACCATGGTTAATTTTCATATAGAGACAATCTTTCTCACAATGTGACATTGGACCATGGTTAGCCATTGTTCACCATGATTTATTTTCATATTGAGACAATCTTTTTCATGATGAGATGTTAGACCATGGTTGACCATGATTGATTTTCATATCGAGAAAATCCTATGATAAACATTAAGATAAATATTTTAAACCAAGGTATATAAACCCTATGATAAATATTATAAACATTAAAATAAACATGGTTGGCCATGGTTGATTTACATTTTTAGACAATCTTTGTCAGAATACAACCTTGGAGCATGGTTCACCATGGTTAACCATGATTAATTTTCATATTGCAACGATATTTTTCACAATGCGACATTGAACCATGGTTAGCCATGGTCGAGCATGGTTGACCATGAATCATCATAATTGACGATGGTTCACTGTGGTTGACCATGGCTGACTTTCATAATGAGATAGTCTTTATCACAATGTGGCATTGTATCATGGTTAACCATGATTGACCATGGTTGACGATGGTTAATTTTCATATTGAGACAATATTTATCACAATTTGACATTGGACCATGGTTGACCATGATTATAAACCCAAGGGATTTATATTAAACCCTAGGATTAATATTATAAACTATATGGATAATATTATACCCTAGGATTATGAACCCTTATATTAGTAAACCCAAGGGATTGATATTATAAACACAGGGGATTGATATTATAAACCCTAAGGAAATAATAAACCTAAGGGATTAATACTAAAAAATCAAGGGATTATAAATCCAAGGGAATAATATTAAACCTAAAGGGTTAATATTATAAACCCAAGGTATATAAACCATAAGGTAAACAATATAAACACTAAATAAACATGGTTTACCATGGTTTAACATGTTTCATTCTCATATTGAGACAATATTTTTTTCAATGCAATGTTGTACCATAGTTGACCATGATTGATTTTCATATCAAGACAATCTTTGTCACAATGAGACGTTGGAGCATTGTTTACCATGGTTGACCATAGTTGATTTTCATATTGACAAAATTTGTCATAATGTGACGTTGGACCATGGTTGACAATGGTTGTCACAATGTGACAATGGACCATGGGATAATCTTTTTCACAATGTAACAATGGTTCTTAACCATGGTTGACCATGTTTTATTTTCATATTGAACCAATATTTTTCACATTGCAACATTGGACAATGGTTGATCATGGTTGATTTTAATATTGAGACAATATTTGTCACAATATGGCATTAAGTCATGGTTGACCATAATTGACCATCGTCGGCCATGTTTGACCAAATTTGACCACGGTTGACAATGGTTGACCGTGATTGATTTCCATATTGAGAAAATATTTGTCACAAACCTAAGGGATTAATATTATAAACCCAAGAGATATAAACATTAAGATAAATATTATAAACCCTAAAATAAACATTAGACCCTAATGTTAGTATTGATTTTCATATTGAGACAATCCTTGTCACAATGCGATGTTGGACCATGGTTCACCATGCTTGATTTTCATATTGAGGTAATCTTGGTCACAATGCAACACTGGACCCTCGTTGATCATGGTTGACCATGGTTGATTTTCATATTGAGACAATCTTTTTCATAGTGTGACAATCGAACTTCGTTGACCGTGGATGACCATGGTTGTCATAATGTGACATCGGACCATGAGGCAATCTTTGTCACAATGTGACTATGGTTATTGACTATGGCTAACCATGATTGACCTGGTTGAAATTATGTTGAGACAATATTTGTCACAATGCGACATTGGACCATGGTTGACCATGATTGACCATGGTTGACGATGGTTGACAATGGTTGATGCTCATATTGAGGCAATCTTTGTCACAATGTATCTTTGGACTATAGTTGACCATGGTTGACCATGATTCACCATGATTCATCATGATTTATTTCCATATTCATAAAATATTTGTCGCAAACCCAAGGGATTAATATTATAAACCAAGGGAT
This sequence comes from Pinus taeda, assembly GCA_000404065.3. Classification (NCBI taxonomy): domain Eukaryota; kingdom Viridiplantae; phylum Streptophyta; class Pinopsida; order Pinales; family Pinaceae; genus Pinus; species Pinus taeda. Next base: position 68,711 of record APFE031681744.1, on the reverse strand, counting down.
ATAAACCCTAATATCAATATTATAAATCCTAACACTAATATTATAAACCTTTGGATTAATATGATAAACCTAAGGGATTAATATTAAAAGCTCAAGGAATGTATATATAATGTGACATTAGACCAAGAGAAATTTTTTATCACAGTGTGACCATGGTTATTGACCATGGTTGATAATGGTTGATTTTCATATTCAGACACTCTTTGTCACAATGAGACATTTGACTATGGTTGACCATGGTTTACCGTGATTGATTTTCATATTTGAAAATCTTTTTCACAATGTTACATTGGACCATTGTTGACTATGGTTAACTATGATTAACCATAATCGACTATGGTCGACCATGTTTACCCATTGTTGACCATAAATGATCATGATAGACCATGGTTGACCGTGGTTGACCATGGTTGGCTATGTTTGTACATGATCCCTAGAAAAGTCTCAAGTTTTTTGGTAACTTTGTGCAGCAAAGGTTAACAAAAAAACTGTACTACAAGTTGTTAAAAGTCCAATAAGTAAAATGTAAGGATTATATTCATTAAACCCTAGAGTGATTACACATTAATATGTTAATCTAATAAATCTTAAAACAATAATGAAGAAACAAAAATAAAAGACATATAATGTGCAATGTAAATCCAAATGTTAACCCAAGGATGGATTTTTATTAAAGTGATGTGACATGCAGAGAAGTTTGTTAAATAATCATTTCTTATCCATCCTCCTTGGGCGGGTATGTTGTTAATCTTGTACATGAAAAAATATACTTGTTTCTCTCAAAAGGGCAAGTGAAACAAAGGGAAGAAAACAAAAAATGAAAATAGAACTCAATTAGTGGGAAGAGTTCAAATGTGATAAGATCATAAGCTTGGCAATGATGATGGTCACGGTGAAATGAGGAGGAAAACATCTTCTACTTATAATAAAATACTAGTTACGTTGATGAGATCAAATATTAGAAAAAAAATTGTCTGACCAAATCAAGATCTAATTAATTTGGTATTTTATTAATTTTGTGAGAGGAAAAGTAAAAAAAATGGTTAGTTACGTCTATTTCAATAACTAACTAAAAAATAATGATTTACTGAGATTATTATCGAAAACAATCAATAAATAAATCATTTATTTTACTATTTCCATTTTAATGGGTAAAATAGTAAGAAATAATTAATAAATAAATTATTTATTAAATTATTTCTAGTTGAATGCATAAAATAGTTGGAAATGTTTTGTAAATAATTATTTAATAAATTATTTGCATGAGAATGGTTAAAATATTTAGAAATAATTAATAAATAAATTATTTGTTTAATTATTTTTATGTGAATAAATAAAATGAGTAAAAATAATTATAATATATACACATAAACACGTATAACTATGAGAACAAGATAAAATTAATGGATTTATTGGTTATTCTCATGTAAATGGATAAATTAATGGAAATAAATTGGGAAAAGTGGTTCCTTAGGATAATTTTGTAAGTGAAAGTGGGTTTTAATGTGTAAAACCCATACTAACATGGTGTTTTTCAATCCACCTAAATATTTTGGATAGATGATCACATTTTTATGTGATAACATCAAGCTCTTCAATCTTTCAAATTTCCTCATCAAAGGTAGGATGTTTTTCCTTCATGAATTGCTCAAGTACTAAACTCAAATTTTCTTTAATTTTCTTTTCTATTCATGACTTGGTTGGGATATTGGATAGCTTATCATAGCTTCTTGTTCCATCCTCATAGGTGTTTTCTAATGTGTCTCCACTAGTTCCATCTCACTTTTCATGAAAAAAATTCCTAGACTTGTTCCCTTTTCTTTTATATGTTATTGTTCTATTGTAGCCACTACAACCACCCTCCAAAATTTTTCCTTAGTTTCATTTTGGAGCCTCCCTACAAACCTTTCACGAAAGATGTATTGCCTTGTCAAGCACACAAGCTTTAGTGATTTTCTTGCAGAATGACACCTTGTCCATGAAAGCTTGTTGCATCCCCCTCAAAGGTTGTTTCTCCAGACTTGGTCCAACTACAGGTAGAGCAACTCCCTTAAGAAATTGCAATTCTGGAGGGAAACCTTCCTTCCCTCAAGAAATTACGCAATTCTGGAGGGCAACCTGCCTTCCCTCCATAAATTGCGCAATTTTTCCTGGCAACCTACTGGGCTCCAAAATTGCGCAAATCTCCTTGTCAATGTTCACTAGAAAAATTGTGCAATTCCTCCCAGCAGGACTACTTAGCATAGAAATTGTGCAATTCTAGGCAGGAATCAGCTGCTCTACCCAAAAATTGTGCAATATCTCTTGGAAGTCAGCCCAGCTCCCTCCTAGAAATGCACATTTTTTTCCTCCCAATTCGGCAGACTGTTTCATGTGCAGTTGAGTTGACCGATTCCCTCCGGGACCGATCAAAATTGATTTGCATACATGGTTTGCTTCTCCCAAGGAAGAATGCAAATGCATCCCTTGATTAAGGGATCTAATTTTAGAAGTTGGAGATTGCATGCAAGGATCATTCAGAAACCTCCCACCAAGTGTCATTCTTCCTAGATTTGTGGCATGTGCATCACATATTCGATTTTATCAAAACTCATGGGTCGGACACTACAGAGCTCATTCCTCAAATCAACCTTGTAGCTCTAACATCCCAAATTGCATCTATGAGTTTTCGGCACATTTAACTCAGTTGTTTTGGGTTAAGCCCGCTTTTCATGTCTTGCATTGCATTTCTGTCGCTTTTTGTGTTTCTCTTCATGTGAGTGTTATCTGTTTAGTTTCATTGATTTCTTGCTGTCGTTTTGATGTATGTTAGCTTGTATAAGAACCATTTCATTTTTTGTTTTCATCTCACTATTGTCACATGCATGACCTTGTTTTGCACGGATAGTTTCCATTACGACAACTCGCTTCATACACATGCATTCTTTCCCCCTTTTTTAGTCATGCGCTTGTTGTTTGCATGAATGATCATTCTTTTGACATGGCTAATGTGTACTATGCCAACAAGGGGAACTAACCCAATCGCAAGCCCCAATTAGACCTACTTTCATTTCGAATGGCTAGCTCCGACTGGTTTTAAGGGACCCCATAAACTATTTGAACATGTCAAAAGATTCCTTTCAAGAGGAAGACTTCAATTAAATCAAAAAAATAAAGCAGTTAACCTATATGTATTAAATCCTATCTATACAACTTCTAACTACTCTAATCTAGTCTTAACTATCCTATTCTATCATGTAGAAGCATAATACAAAGGTTTAAACATCATATATATGTTCGGCAAGAGCGTGGTAAAGAAGATTAAACATCATGCATAGATTCAAGTCCAAATGAATCAATCACTAAATTCACAGGTGGACATGACTGCATTAAATCTAAATTGCAATCCAATCATTCATATAGGAATCCACATTCTTCTATGGAATTAAAACTTGCAACTGATGTTTAACTTAGTTTCAAATCAGAGACCATTCACAAGTTAACCATGAAACTGAATCACATTGAATTTAACAAGACTAATAGTGGATTGTAAGTCATCAATATGCATAAATACAAATCACATTTACATTCATGCTAGTAATAACACTCTAATCCAAAATAATACAATGAGTCTAAAACTATGGCTCCTCCTTGAACCAAACAGTCCCCTTTATTCACAATAAATCAAAACTTTTTTTCTTCAAGCCAAAAATCCCTTCTCCTTTCTTCAGAGGTAATACTTATGTGGCCTTGAACGACCCTCAACCTTCCATGACCTTTCAGTTCCCTCTTATCGTTACACAGATCAGTATGTACAGATGCAAAAGGTTGGTGAAACTGTTGAAAAGCTTAGCTCACCCTTGGTGGACCGTTCTCCTTCCTGGGGAAAGGGATGGATCTCCTTGGAACAAGGGAGGACTGTGTATCATTTATTAGCACTTGTGAGGAGTGGCTATCATTCTCAGTCTTTTCTTTGAAATAAATTGAAGATGCTCCCATCATCCCCACATCTGGCGTGCTTTGTAATGTATCTTGTGATGATGACATCTTGGTGGATTAGCATTGTCCTGAACGCTTCCATTGAACTGTAGGAGCGCCTTCATTATGCACTGTGGCAGTCCATCTCTCCCTTAGCAGAATGTGTTTTGCAATACCGACACCAGCGGAACAAAGGTGTCATCCACTCAAACTCGCCTGCAGAGATAATTTGTATTAGCTATGATTATAAAATATGATAGAAACACTCAAGAATAGCTCTCATCATCATCAAAACTTCAAAAATGATAAGGCGTTGTGAAATCAAAAGGAGTTATCGTGAAAGAAAATGGCCCCTAGTTTAGCCAAAAATCGTGCCATGAATGAGTCGCAATGGCACATCCCGATGGAAAATTACACACAACATCACCCCTATCATATTTCCTTCGAAAAAGCACCACCCTCAATATCTTTTGAAAACAAAGAAATACAGTAGAAAACCTGAGTCCGACCATTAGGCTGGACTTGAAACATTATATGCCCAGGTTCACAATTTTCGGCAAGTCTGACAGAGAGAGGCGCGCTATATATATAAGCTTTGGGACAAGGCCGATAACAATGCGCGATATAGTCTCGGATCCAAAAAATATATAAAATATAATTGATAATATCATCAGTCCAGCAGATTGTGATGTGTATGTGCATAAAACCCAAGCTCCTACCGATATACGATATGCAATGGGGCTGCGGACCCGAAACACATATATGTTAAGGTTCATAAATCCCTTCGGGTCCATAATGTTACCCTTCCCTTTGGAAAACCCTGACTTCAATGTTTTTTTGGATACACAAGGATATAAGCGAAAACCTGTGTATCTGGCCATAAGGCCAAACTTGAAAATTAATGCGCCTGCTTTTATAATCATCAGTCGGTCTGGGTGGTTATGGTGCCCCATATACATAGATTTCGGACCCCACTGATAGCGATGAGCGATCGGTTCTGTATCTGAAACATAATATACCTCTGTTAATATGGTCGATTGGTGATTTGTGATGTGGTGGAGGACTTACCGCGTCGCTCTTATTCATTCATGATAAACCAACCTTTTCCCTTTGATCAAGGTGAAGTGCGATGAGCAAAAAGGGATGACTCATGTATGCTTTGCGAAGCACTTCGGCTATAAATATTTATGAAGGCAAATGAGGTGCGATAGATGGTTTTGTGTGTTAAGTGCATGAACGGCCATAGTGAGGGTAGGGGCAACTATATATGCAGGCCTATTTGCTAGAGACACTTATGAGGATTGAGAAAGGTCCGATGAGAGAATGAGAGTGCAGATTATAAATAAATCATGTTGCAGAGATATTTCCAAGGGGAGGTCTTGACCATTAAGAATTTAAGGGTTAGCCCAGCATAGAGTTAGATTTTCTGAGATGAAAACAGATCATTCAGGGAAGTGAAAAATCCATCTTCAAGGGGACCCAATTAAAATTTTCTATCAAAGCATGTTTTAATAAGGTGGTAGTTGTGGCCATAATAAATGGCGAACCGTTGGGCGAACCAGTTATCTTTGTTTCCAAATAAACCTTAGATGAATAAAACATCAGGGTTTTAATATAAAATTGAAATGCAAATAGTACAAATGAACAGGCATGGGTTCCATTTTAACATTAATTTTTTCAGGCGAGATAAATACAAATATCTTCTTATTACTGATAAGGTTTTGACAGGCATTCTCCAATGGTTATTATTATGGGATGTATTGACCTTCCTTTACCTGTTGCCTTCTTTCAAAACTCCTTTTGGGGCCATCACTGGTCTGTCAATACCTATTTAGGTGTGTACACCAGCTCTATATTATTCATCAAACTCGATGTAGATATGTTTATCTATACTTTACATAAGAATTCTAGTGCTATATTTTAATATGGTTGAATCGGGCGTAGTCATGGATCATGCAATATTTTTAAACTGCTTAAGAAAGGTTGGGCTTGTTGTGCCAACTGGTACTCTGAGCCTAGCAATAGTCCCTACTCTAACCGGCTTCCCAAACAACTTGTCCTTCCAGATTGGCACAAGGACTTCACATTTCATTTTATTTTAACTAGGTCCTTCCATATTTAGGCACAAGGACTAAAGCATAATTGGATTTGCCACAGGGTGAATGACAATGAGTTTAGCCCATGATAGGAGGTTTACTTATAAACAATAGGTATTGGACAATTTAGTGTGGTGTATGGGACCAATGGAGAATGAGTGTAAACCTTATAGGCAATTATAGGCTAGGTCTGAGTGGGATTTATTAAAAATGCAGTGTTCCTCCATGCTAGTCGAGTTGTAGTTACACATTTTTGTTTTATAAAGATGTCCCTACATGCTCTAGGTATAAAAGTTATCAACAGGTCTTACCCAGTTCTCAACAAATACCAATGAGTGGCTTGGTCTGAATTCCACAGTTGATTTTCAAGTTCTCATGGGTTGATTAAAAATTTGTTTGATTTACAAGGTAATGATGGATTTAGAAACAACAGAATCATTAGCAGGTTAATGAGGAAGGGAAAGGTTGAATGTCACGAATGAAGGCAATTTGAAAAGGTAAAAACAAAATTAGAGTATCAAAATCAGTTAGCTGAAAAGGACTACAATTTAAGACAGAAAGTAAAACTTTGCAAAGAAACAAGAAAGGAAAAGATGGAAACGTAATTAGACTGACAACAAAAAGGAAATGTATTTTAACCTACTTAAGAGGTAACCACCATGTGGTGGCTACTAGGAGTATCTCTTGAGATGTTGGCCATTAACAGGGAGTTTTTTAGCTTCTCCCTGTAAGGTTTTCAATCTGTAAGTTCCATAACCAATTTGTTCCACAACTTGGAATGGGCTCAGCCATGAGTGTTGTAATTTTGTGTGCTTACCTATTGGCTCACTCATGAGAGGTGAAAAGTACATAAATTCCTTAATGAAATATATCACCTTGTCTTCACTTCCGTTTATAAGTTTGTCATGCTCCTTTTTGTTAATGGCTATGTTTCTGAGTGTTGTTTCATAATGCAGGAACTCAAGGATTTGATTATCACCTTCGAATACCTAGCAATTTGAGATGTTATTAGTTACGAATGATTTGAAAATCAATTCAACATAAAATTTATTCTTGTTTAATCTAAGATTAGGCAAACGTTTTGCAGCCATCATATCGACATCGTGGTTATACTTTCGAGGTATGTATTTGATATTGAAAGAATCGAAATTATCAATTAAACTGCATACCTCATGTTCGTACCTCACCAGGTGTGGCAGACTGTATTGTATCTTTTACTTCACCTGGTCCACCATTATCTGTGGGACATCAAAAGATCTGAGATAGTTTACATTCCTTTCAATGGTTCTTCTTAGGCCTTTCAGAAAGATTTCATGTTCTGTTGTGTTACTAGTGTGCGTGCATTCCAACTAGCTAGCCATCAGACGTTGGTTCCCTAGTGGGTCAATGAAAATGCTCCCAGAGCCTAAACTTTCAAGATAGTTAGAGTCATCAAAGTGGAGTGTCCCGAAAATAAACTCTAATGTTACGCTAAAAGAACTATTGCCTATGAAATTAGTCCTATCATCTACTATAATACAAGGTAATTCATCAATTTGATTGTGAGGGTGTTTAATTCTTTCTTCCAACTGTGTGTTTGTCAAAGCCTTTTTGAATGTTTCTACATGGCATTCTCCAAAACAGGTTTCCATGGCATAAACATCAAAATTATAATTCCCAAGGAAAGAGTTATAGAACATTATAAGTTCATTGGGGCTGTTTAGTTCTGTCATCACATATTTCATGTATCTTTTTCTATCGACTCTCAGCATATCACCTTTTCCCCTCTGAGGTAGCAAGAGATGGGACTAATCAGTCGGGAAATACCCATTGAGATTTGATGACCAATCCCTACTAAGCACCATTCTGTAAGCCTCGGGTATGTTGACCACCACTATATCAATGACTTGTGCGTATTGTGGTTTAGCATCCATCCGAATCAATACATCTTTTAATTCCCCAATTACATTCACATTTGTTCTGTCCAATTGCATAATTCGAGTTCCATTTTTCTTGGGCACTGTATGCAGTCTTTCAGCAACAGTGTAAGGCATAACAATGGATGAGGCACCTGAATCTACCAGAGAATTTTGTGCATTCATGTGGAGTCATAGATTTTGATTTCCTCCCTCTCATGGTTGCACTGACATCTTGGAGTTTTTGATTTATTTTAGATAAAGTGGCCTCCATAGTTGATGGTATTTGGGATGCACTAGAGGTACTTACAGGTTTGGACACTAATTTCTCAATTTGGCCACTGGAGGTGGTGGGGGTTTTGTCGTTCTGCTCATTCATAGCCTTCAACGGGAAATATCTTTGCTATGTTAATTTTAACAAGTCAAAATAGGTGATATTAGCCCTAGAGTTCTTGAGATCATCCACAATATTGTAATCCATGTTATAAATAGGATATCGAAAAGTAAACATACCTATTTTTCCATTCTTAAGTGGGAGTTTACCATCTTGAGTAGCCTTCGTTGTAGTGGGAGATGCATTTTCTTTCTCTGGGTGACTTGCAACAGGGGCATTCTTGGATTGATCTCCAGGTCTACTCTTCTCGACAGGAACTCTGGGAGCGGATGCTTTCACAGGGTAAACATCTTGCTTTGTTTGGTCTAAAGGCTTTATCACATCTGGGAGCGGCCCTTCACTTTACGTGTGGATTTCATTATCTTTGATTTATGTAGTGTTATCCTCTTCATCATCATTCTCATTACTACGGAAATCCCACAACACATTAATTTGGGTTTCCTCATCTGAGGGTTCTTCTACTTGGTATCCTTATTCATCTTCTTGTTCTGGTTCAAGCTCCAATACAAGTTCTTCTTTGTTCAGGAGTGATCCAATAAGAGCCAACTCTTCTATTTTTAAAGCCTCTTCATTAGGTGGAGCAGGCAATGCAAGTTGACGATGACCACCTTCTATTCTCTTCTGATAGAAAGGTTTGAAGGGTTTTTTGTTATTATAATCTCCATTCCCACTGGTACTCTCTCCATCATTTCTTTTCATATCGATGACTATGTTTGTTAGTTTCTTAATGATCTGATGCAAACCCTCCACATTTGTGGTATCCTTTTCTTTGGTCTCATCCACTTTGTTGCCACTCCCACTACTCTTCTTGGATGATTGAGAGGATTTCCTCACTTCAGTTGTATAATGACATGTTGTGAGGCTGATCATTTCATTTCCAACTTTTAGCACTTCATCTATAGCACCTTGTAAGGTTTGCACATTACTCCTTTTAACCCACATCGTTGTAGGGACAGGGAGAGCAAAGATAAAGAATTCCATTAGTACCTCTTCAGTAGGTCTAGCAGTGGCTGGGATTATGTTTAAAATTTGTTGAACCAAATGTTAAAATTCTTAACCTTCTCATTTGTTTCCATTTTCAGACGGGATAATTCTAAAACTAAGCGCAGGTGTTTTCTCATCACCAAACTTGTCTAAAAAGGCCTATTGAAAAGCATCCCAAGAGGTGATTGACCCTATTCTCAAGCTGAAATACCATGTGGAGGCTGCACCAGTCAAAGTAAAAGAGAATAGGTAGCACACCACATCTTCAGTAGCGACCCCCAACCTACACAAGGCTAGGAAGAAAGAGCAAATATGGTTATCAGTGATATCTCCCCGCTCATGGTTGAAATTAGGTAACACTCTTTCTGCATTTTGGGTAAGGGATGTTGTTATCAACATACCACTACAGCATCATGTGCAAGCTAGGGAGGGATTACTCCTGGAGGAGGTGGGGTTGATTCCCACCCAGAGGAGGATGTGGAGGTTAATTCCCACCTGGAGGGGGAACGTTGGCCATATTATGGATAGGGAAGTTTTGGTTAGAGGCTTCTCCATTAGGATTCTCAAAATCAAGCGAGGAGTTACCCTTAGAAGGGGAATCCTCAGGAATTTCTTCCCAAGGGGTGTTGATACTTTGCAAGGATTCTAGCCCAATATCTTCAAGAGAAGTGGCTGCAGATGTATCTTCGCTTAGGGTAAATATCCTTGGATTTCTCTTAGTTGTCGGAGGTAAAGAGTGAAAGATGGGAAGCTAAAAGAGGGAACGAGCGTAAGCCTGAGTGAGTGTTCTGACTGGTTGTTCCTAAGTGATAGGATACTCCCACAGTCTCTCTTCTGTGGGTGATCTAGATACGGGACTAAGAGGGATCTATACTTCTTCGGAATGAGGATTTTTCATATGTGTGGTAGGATCTCTCCGACCTTTACGATCCACACATTACTCTTTTCGTATCCATGCGCAAGTTTATAGATTAAATCTTGAAAATCTTTGAACGACGGTTCAGGCCCTCCTTATAGCACCAATTTGTTGACGTGGCTAATGTGCACTATGCCAACAAGGGGAACTAACCCAATCATAAGACCCAACTAAACTTGCTTTCATTTGGAATGGCTAGCTCTGATGGGTTTTAAGGGACCCCGTAAACTATTTGAACATGTCGAAAGATTTCTTCCAGGAGGAAGACTTCAATTAAATCAACTAAATAAAACAACTAACATCTATGTACTAAATCCTATCTATACTACTCCTAACTACTCTAATCTAGGTTTAGCTATCCTAGTCTATCTTGCAGAAGCATAATGCAGAGGTTTAAACATCATATATATGTTCGTCAAGAGCATGATAAAGAAGATTAAACATCATGTATAGATTCAAGTCCAAATGAATCAATCACTGAATTCACAGCTGGACAAGACTGTATTAAAGCTAAATTGCAATTCAATCACTCATATAGGAATCCACATTCTTCTATGGAATTAAAACTTTCAACTGAAGTTTAACTTAGTTTTAAAGCAGAGACCATTCAAAAGTTTACCATGAAACTGAATCACTTCAATTTAACAAGACTAATAGCGAACTATAAGTCATCAATATGCATAAATACAAATCACATTTGCATGCATGCCAGTAATAACACTCTAATCCAAAACAATATAATGAGTCTAAAACTATGGCTCCTCCTTGAACCAAATAGCCCCTTTATTCACAATAAATCAAAACTATTTTTCTCCAAGCCAAAAAGCCCTTCTCCTTTCTTCAAAGGTAATACTTATGTAGCCTTGAATGACCCTTGTCCTTCCATGACCTTTAAGTTCCCTCTTGTCATTATAGATTAGTATATAAAGATGTGAAAGGTTGGTGAAATTGCCAACAAGCTGAGGTCACCATTGGTGGAGTGTTCTCCTTCCTGGGGAAATGGATGGATTTCCTTGGAACAAGGGAGGACTGTGTATAATTTCTTAGCACCTGTGAGGAGTGGCTATCATTCTCTATATTTTGTTTGAAAGAAACTGAAGATTCTCCCATCATCCCCACATCTGGCATGCTTTGTAATGTATCTTGTGATGAAGACATATTGGTGGATTAGCGTTGTACTAAACGCTTCCACTAAACTACAGGAGTGCCTTCATTATGCACTATGGCACTCCATCTCCCCCTTAACAGAGTGTGTTTTGCAATACCGACAGTGGTGGCGTAGAGGTGTCATCCTGATATACAGTGCCTTCATTTGTGGTTGGATCCACTCAAACTCACCTACAGAGATAATTCGTATTAGTTGTGATTATAGAATATGATAGAAACTCTCAAGAATAGCTCTCACCATCATCGAAACTTAAAAAATGATAAGGCGCTACAAAATCAAAAGGAGCTATAGTGAAAGAAAATGGCCCCTAGTTTAGCCAAAAATTGTGTCGTGAACGAGTCGCAATGGCACATCAAGATGGCACATTACACGCAACATCACCCTTATTAGATTTCCTTTGAAAAATCCTCGCCCTCAATATCTTTCAGAAACAAATAAATACACAGGAAACCGAAGTCCTGCCGTTAGGCCGGACTTGAAACATTATATGCCCAGATTCACAATTGTCGGCAGGTCTAGTAAACAGAGGCAAATTATATATATAAGTTTTCAGACAAGACCGATAGTGATGCGCGATATAGCCTTGGATCCCAAACATATATGAAATATAATTTATAATATCGTCGAGTCCGGCAGATCGCGATGTATATGTGCATAAGACCTGAGCTCCCATCGATATGTGATATGCGATGGGGCTATGGACCTAAAACACACATTTGTTAAGGTTCATAAATCCCTTCTGGTCCGCAATTTTACCCTTCCCTTTGGAAAACCCCGACTTCAATGTTTTCTGGAAAACACAAAGATATCAGCAAAAAACCTATGTATCCATCTAGTGGGTCTGAGTGGTTATGGTGCACCATATACATAGATTCCAGACCCTGCCGATAGCAATGAGAAAAGGGTCCCAGATCCGAAACATAATATACCTCTGTTAATATGGCAGATTGGCGATTTGTGATGTGGTGGAGGGCTTACTCGCATCGCTCTTATTCATTCATGATAAACCAGCCTTCACCCTTTGATCAAGGTAAAGTGTAATGAGCAAAAAGGGATGATTCATTTATGCTTTCCAAAGCACTTCGGCTATAAAGAGTTATGAAGGCAAATGAGGTGTGGTAGAGGGTTTTGTACATTAAGTGCATGAACATCCATAGTAAGTGTAGGGGCAATTATATATGTGGGCCTATTTGCCAGAGACACTTATGAGGATTGAGAAAGGTCCGATGAGGGAACAAGAGTGTAGGTTATAAATAAATCATGTTGCAGAGATATTTTCAAGGGGAGGCCTTGACCATTAAGAATTGAAGGTTTAACCAGCATATAGTTAGAGTTTTTGAGATGAAAGCAAATCATTCGGGGTAGTGAAAAATCTAGCTTCAAGGGGACCCATTTAAAATTTTCTATCAGAGCATGTTTTAATAGGATGGTAGCTGTGGCCACAACACATTCACACTTGTTTTCACTTGTGTCACCATGCATTCACACTTCTCATTTTTTCAGTTGCCCGTCAGCCGAACTGAGCTTCCTTGGCCCAGACTGTGCTTTGCCCGACTAGCAATGCACATTTTCGAAAGCGAAGGCTCTACCTTCCCTCGAAAAATTGCACAAGCCTAGCCAGGCACCGACCTCCGGGCTTGCATTGCTTAATTCTTAGAGGAAGTGTCCTATTGGCCCCAGAAACTGTGCAATGCAGTTTCCTTGTTGCATGTCACTGCTGACTGAAATTACACATTACACAGTTTCAATCCTCAGCATGCAAGCCTGGAATGGGCATTATATAGTTCCAATAGACAGTCAGCCTCCTGATAGCCCGGACTATGCCTTGCACAGTTTTGGCAGTTAGTCTCCAGACCTTCCAGCGTAAATTGTGCAACCTTCATGATCAGTCACACAGGTATGTTGCAAGTCAGTTCTCAAGTTCATTTTGGTTTTTCAACTAACATATTGCTTGTCATGAGTGTTTCCATGTCTCTAGGTATTGTAGGTTTTCATCTACCTCTCAACAGCACAAGTACAATGGTTTCCAGGAGAGCAAAGTCGAAGACACTGTTCAGAGCACACTTGTGGGTGCAATCGATCAAGTGTTTATAAACTTTCCTACCCATGAAGACATCAAGTTATTTGTAGACAAGGACATCAAGATATGACGGAAGCATCATCATAGCAAGCAGCACCATAAACAATAGCTAAAGGCAGCATACCGGATGCAACGAGCATAAGAGGAAGGTTTTTGACATCACAAAGGAAAAACAAAGTTGCAAGCTCAAGCAGATCCACTTGTGATGAAAGAAACTTTAGAGACTTAGGCTATGAGGTGACGACGTGACATGAAGATGGTGCGAAGGTAGAGAATGTAATAGAGAAGAAGTTGCATGTGTTGAAGCAATAACTCAAGGAAGAACAAGATATGCATAGGCGAGAGAATTAGTTGTAGCAGCAATAACTACAACAGGGGGCGCAACATGCATCGATGGATGAAAGTGCGGTCGTAAAAGTTATAGATCCATCCCAACATCTAGCATGGAGCAGACAAGGTGAGTAGTTTTGTTGATCTCATGCAAGCTAATTCAGCAGCATTCATGCCATTGTGTGCACACATTGATCCCACCTATTTGGCACACTCATCGAGGCAAATACAAGAAGCAAGTCCAGCTGGAGCTGAACATGTATTTTGACAAGTCGATGCGCACAACCACCAACACATGCTTGGAGGTCAGTGTAGACATTATGCATGAACATGTTGTCATTTTGGTCGCACCCAAGACAACCATGTGCATGCTATCAGACGAGTTGGATGGAGTTGTATCAATGTACCCAAATGTAATGGAGGCAAGAGTTCTCTTCAGCAAGATGTCACCATTGAGAACATTAAGACCATCACGAATGAACAAGCTTGACATCAGTACACCACCATCAATGATCACAAGTATGTCAAGAGTTGATCTCACAAAAATGATCTGAGTGTTACTGGTGTCTTGCATGCCTTTCTCAAGCCATCTTATCTGAAATGGGTACATGTGAAGGTTGTATGTAACGTCTTGTCAAGTGTAAGTTCAAATTTTGATAGTGGATGTAACAGTCATGGAGTACATGAAGATTCATGAGGGGAGATGAATTCTCACAAAGGAAAATGTCAAGGGCAACCCTACTCTTTTCTATAAATAATCTCTCACAACTCATTGTAAGGGCTTTTGGTCAACCAAGCTTCAATAGGAGTTTCTTAGAGAAATATTGGGTAGTATTGTAACACACCTTGGCTTCTCCACTGTGTAGAGCTAGTATATCCCTTTGGAGGAGCAAGCAATTATGGCTATAACATTCCACTATTGGAAGTAGTGGTTGGACATGGATGTATTGTATGAGTGGAACTTACACTTCTTAATATAACAGAGCCAACATGTTTTCATGCATATTTTTTTATTGTAGTGTGACTATTCTGGTTGCTATAGTGATGTATGTTATTTAACTTACACATTTGTGTATGGACTATTTTCTTTACAATTGTATAAATCTTGTTACATATGTGCTATTGGTTTAAAAAATCACTTTGGATTTCTCACTATCTTGCTTTCCATCTTGTGATACATCTTTTCTCGTGTGTTCCCTTCCAAGCCGAGTACTATTACATGTTTCCAAGGGGTGCACTCATCTCACTCTCTATGTGTTAGAACCTCTCATGCACCTTCCTTGACTCGCCGAAGCTATCACACCCTTGCTACCAATAGGGACATCTTACTTTCCTTTGTGTGCAACCACGCTCAAGGCATTACTATACAACCCATTGCTCAGACTCCTACACCAAATGGTCTAAGGTCTAATTGGGACCTGTTACCGAGGAGATCCTCTAACATGTTGGTGAGTCCAACACTATCAACATTTATGGCGCTAAAGAAGGGAAGATGACAAGTTGGGCCCTCATCATCTGTTTTCAATTTTTGCACATCTATCATGGAGTTTTTTATAGTTTGTCCTCTGAAATGTCTATCAAACAGACATATCTTTCACATCAAGAGGGAGTTATGGGATCACTTGTCACAAATCACATATGATGATGAAGGTGAAGTGGTCTGGCCTGAGCACTTAGATGACTTCCATGCACTCATGGAGGGCATGGAAGATTTTAATGAAATATAGGTTTGTTCACTGCTCACACACACACTTCGTGACCACCCATCAAAATGATGTGGCACACTACCTCATAACTCTATGCACTCATTCAAGCAGTTCAACGATCTAATCAAATATGTTTTCCACCATTTTGATCCTGAAGTACATGATAAAAAACTGTTAAAACAACGGAAGACCCCACACAAATCACCTATCGATTTTTTGAAGCGTTTTCATCTATTCATGTTTCAAGCCCGGAAACGTTACATGAAATTTTGATATCTCATAGATAGATTTGAATATTTCCTTATCCAATCTATCAATCTCAAGAAGAATTTCAAGCTCAAACCCCAATCAACATACTCTGGTGATAGAGTTGCGAAATCAGAGACGGACACGGTCATTGTCACAAGTGATTGTTCATCATCCCCTCATCAAACAACTCCACCACCATAGAGTGATGTGGGAGAATATGCACGCACATATGTTCATCCGTCACATCCTCTCGACATTGCTCCTTCCGATTTTCGTGCAATCTTAATTTCCAATCCATTGGGTTATCACATGTATTTCGTACCTCAATCTGTGTCCTCGTATTTTAATCAATCTCCAGATTACACTCTCTTGTGTTCTTTTGTTCCAGACTTTACATTTGTTTTTAAAGAGGATTGACCTATCGACGGAGTTGGTGTTGCACAACCAACATGCTTTGGAATTCATGAAGAGTATGACTGGGAGGTTGAAGATCCACCAGCAATAGCGGACCATCCCTACCTTTCTGTAACTCCTCCATTTTTTCCTAGCCTCCTTAGTGATCCTTCCATCCTATATTTTTCATGTGTATCTTCATCCACAGAGACACCCTTTATTGATCGTTTGTAGGAAACACCGAATGTCATTCCATCATCTGACGATGGAGAGGATCAATCATTCTTTGAACATCCATTGATTTTTCATCTATATTTTCTAGAAACACAGCAGATGAACATTCTTTCTTCTCATCTACATGTTGGGAATGGGTTCCCCAAAGAGCAGTTTTGGGGCTAAAAGCCCATGTTTTAAGACAATTTTGTAATAAAGTTGTAAAGTCTCTTCATTTTTGGGTCGCAGAACGTGAAGGTGTCAAGAGTCATAAAGGGTTTTTGCCCTTATTTTGTAAAGTGTCAAGTCGGCTTTAAAGACCTGCCCATATAAAAGAGAGCTAAGTAAGTAAGATCCAGGTAGTTGGAGAAGAATTAAGCACTAGACGTTTGGTAGAGAAGTCTAAGTGTCATGGGTCATAGAGTAGGTAGAGGCTCTGCAGCTGAGTGCGTAGAGACCTAGGGTGTAAGTTTGGAGCTGAGTGCATGGACCCCTTCAGCTATGTGGGCAAGGTTGATAGAGTCTGTATTAAATTGGAAGATATCAATAAAGAGAAGTATTCTCCAATTACTATGTATTTAGTCTCCGTTAATGCATTTGATTATATTGTGTTTTGGGTTTGATTATATCTGTTAATTGAATGCAAGTAAGGATATCAGTTTACACGACGCTAGTTGTGATTGATTGGTAAGATAAGTAAAACACTAGAGATAACTTGGGAACCTATACCATACATTATCATAGCTGGACGAAAGTACCCGAACCATGGGTTAGGGCTACGCGAAGGTCAATCATAAACCTTCGTGGAGGTACTGAAGGGTCGAATAAAGGGTAGATTGATAGAGCCCTAAGGCTTAGCGACCTACACGACAGTAGGGGCGGGGTGTATAAAATGGCATCACAATAATCTCAAGGTGTGGAAACTGGGTTCCTGCATCCCCCCATACTGCTTCAGGTGAGACTTCGATCCACGCTCCACGAGCTGATGCCAAAAGGGCCAGTAGTGTAGGGATTTGTTTGGCTAACTACAGATGAACCTGGGTCAAGGCCCACAAAGCCAACAAATGGTTCTCTTGCCAAGACTGGAATCTGCATAAGAGATGTGTGATGTCATATCATTGGAATCCAACTAAGAAAGAGGTTGAAGACCGGTTGGATAGGAAGATCCATGAATTCATAGAATAGGAGAACATAAATTCATGGATGATGAAGGAATAGTGGCTAGACAGATACTTGTATACAGAAATCCATGAGATCTTTTTTAGTTCCTTTCTAGTTGAGTTATTCGAGTGGATCATGAAGCTAGCAGATAGCCAAGGAAGGTGGAGGCTTGATGGTCCTATTGTCTGGACCTCGGTGTTGGAAATAATACTCAGAGGGGTGAGGTGAATCAGTATTAGTTAAGTCAATAATCTTTTTGTTTTCATAGTCAAATTTATATACGCTACTTCCATGTGGGCAACCCACGTGTACACGCAATTGTGTTTAAGGAAACAAGTGTATATCCAGCAAACTAATGATTCATTTAATTCATCATCTGTTGATATTTAGTATGTGCATCAGTACTTTATTAAATATTAAACAATAACCATATGAAGTTAATAACAAAGTGAACCATCACACATAAGAAACACACATGAACACCAATATTTAAGGTGGAAACACAATGTGAGTGAAAAACACTTGCTGTTTTCATCTCTGTTTTCATTTAATAATAAGAAAAAATAGTTTACAACATTGTACTAGTGCAGACTCATACTAGTACGCAGGCTTCTACCTGCAGAAGGCTACAACCTTCTCTCATTCTCCAGCTTCTACTAGAAGGGAGATACAACACCCTCGCTCTTGTACTAGCTGATATGTTTACTAGCACGTAGGCACCGACCTACAGAAGGCTACAACCCTCTTTCTTCCTGCAGGGACCGCATTTCATAAATTTTCATACTGGACACTCCTGGAACACAACACCATAATCTGAAGGCCACGTTTCATCCAATTTTCATACTGGACCCATCAACAACATTGAAGCTCAAAATCAATCACCATTGTAATACAACCATCAAATACATCTACATCAACTAATCACTGAAACTCAATCCTCACTTTCTAAATCAACCACAACTGAATCAATAAATCCATGAATATCTGACACAACTGAATCAAACATTCATTCATACTTTAATCAACTTCAACAAATCAACTAGAATAGAGAGATCATTGTAACCAATACATATATTTGTACCCAAAACACTGCATTATCATTCAGAACCTGTTGTAACCTCAAAACCATACATTAGAGTGTATATGCAACTTGGAAGATTCGGACCAGCATGTATACGCAACTTCATCAAAGAGAACCAGTGTATATATCTGCAAATACTTACTTATAACTTTGTTGCACTTCCTAAATTCAGACATACTCATATCATCACATATAAAGGATAATACATGTGTTAGTAACTAGATCTAGCCCATCAGATCACATAATGATAAGTTATTATCATCCTGATCAACCATCATCACTAAAGAAAATCACTATTAATCTGAACACTATTACTAGAATGCAGTCACTAGAACATAAAGAAAAACCCAGAACTATGCATCAATGAATCAATTGTAACTTCAAACATCATAGTTCACAAGGTATACACAACTTCGATGTGACAAACCTGTGTGTATACGCACTTTTACCAAAGTCAACTAGCGTATACATCTATAAATATTCATTCATAATTTTGCAACTATTCCATACTTCAGTTATACCCAAATCATAATATTTACATAACAACGCATGCGTCAATATACATATCTAGAATAAACATGATCAAACCATATAAATATAATTCATTTCAAGCCTTAAGATCTTGATCTATCATTAGATATTGTACTCCATCAACCGCTAAGGTTCCTCCTTGCCTTAGATCAAGCAGAGCATCATAAATCCATAACCTGCATACTGGATCTCACACTTTATCAAATATTCAATACTTGTCTTCCTTGGCCTAATGATCTTCTCCTCCTTATATAGTTTCAGGTCTTTCTCAATACCATGGACCAAAACCACTTAGGGCCAATACCTTAGATCAAATACCTAGGGTCAATACTTCGGACCAAATACCATGGACCAATATCATGGATCAAAATACCATGGACCAAATACTTCAGACCAAAAATTTAGTTTTCCAAGGTATACACACTTTTCCTTCTGTGAAAGTGCGTGTGTAGGTATACGTGACTTGTATAAGTGAACCTCCGTGTATACACAACTTGGTCAATGGTGAACCTGCATATACCTTTCTTTCTTGATTCTGTGAATACTAATATCCATTCTTTGTTGTTACCTACTATACTATGATCTGTCATCTGAGTGAGTTTCCTTCTAAATTGATTCCTTGAAGCTGCCCTACATTTCATCACATCTGTAAACACTATTGTCATGCATTTGGTCACATCTGATATCTCTTCTGCAGAATCATCTAGTTACCATATACAAGTGAGTTGTTCTGCTACAAGTGGGTTGCCATCAAATACAACACATACATCATAATGCCAAAAATATCCCCCTTTGGATTTGATGGAAACCATGTTGGCATTGATTACTGCAAGCTGTAGAAACTGTTAGAGTTAACAAGCAACACTAAAATACCCTCCCCTGTTGACATCAAGGGAAAAGGGTGGACCAAAAGGAATACTTCCATAGCTGAATACAAACATTGATCATGCTCCCCATAAGAACATGCTAAATTTTCTGGATAAAACTCCCTCTTTTGTACATGTTGAGATGCACTATATCATGCATTCTCCCCCTGAGAACATGCAGAGTCTGCAAATATTTTCCAGAAGAATAACATGAATCTATCACTCAACTATGTGATTTTGACCTTCCTATCACCAAAGACGCATACATACATCCATTTCCCAACCAAATGGGGATATACCAAATTTGACTCATCGTCCCAACCAAGTGGGGAGATACCAATTGTTTATACATGATAGAAATTACATCATATGACCAAAAAGGACTCATCAAAAGACTACGATAGATAGAGACAAATTATTACATCATGGGTCTTTATATTCCCTTTACATTGAATAATATAAATGACATTTATAACAGAGACCAAATGTCTAAGCAAGACAATCATAGTCATCGACAACTATCATACACCATGTATGATCTACACCATAAGCATCTGTCAACATCCAAATCAGCAACTTGTATATGTTAATTAAGATATGACAGAGTAAATATCATCAACCTATGACAAAGTATTGTTATAGACATATTTTGGCACTGCAACCCCAATCATATATGTCCATAAACCAAGGGCTTCTGAGTCCTTAAAAGTGTTGTTTTACACCCTAAAAGAACAAGGTCAGTTGATCACATCATCTCCTAGAAGTTCTCCATGGAAAGTTGCTCAGAACTGGTCAAAACTGGACCATACAGACTACTCAGTGCTAAGGGTACGATGCATCTCACCTGCCACATGCAAAAAGTGCGATGCATACTAGAAAGCCCTTCTGTAGGGTGCAATGAGCGAGAGTAGACAAATGGCAGAGATAGTTTGCAAGGTGGATGATCATGGAATCTTCCAAAAACTTCTCCTATGACACTTACCTCTCTGAATTCGCCCAGGGATGAGTAAGAGATCATGAACCTCCAAGTGGAACCAAGAACTATCAGAGAGAGGACAC
>APFE031681744.1:0-47285 GCA_000404065.3 Pinus taeda | reverse complement strand
TTGGAATTTTGTATCTTGTAAGGAAGTGTTGTTGGTTTCTTGCTGGAACATCATAGTGTTGGGTGATCTAAGCTTCTCATGAGGTAAAGAAGGGCTTTCATGGTAGGAGGATGACGCTTGGTCAAATCAATGGGTTGTAATCCTCTCTTCTATTCTTTATATCAATAAAGTTATTCAAGTTTTCCTCCACATTCTTGTATGTTTGATGATATATACATTTGTGTGCTCAATATATATTTGGTCCTATATTGTTTACGATTGTAGAATCTCTGTACTTTGAATATATTATGCTACTTTGACTTTACGGGTACTCTTTGAAGCGGGTAAGCAAGGAAGGAGTGGCAAAGATCTATCAGAGGGGAGAAGGAACAAGCAAGCAACCAAGCGAAGGATCGAGGTTGGTATTCTTTGCTCCTCTCCTATCTACTTCTCATAAAGGAAAATGAAAGTAACTTTAGTTTGCTTGTTTCTAAGATAGCTACTTGTCTTAGTGGGACTAGTAGCTCTGCATGGACACTAGATTTCCCGATAACAAAATGGCGACTCCACTGGGGAGCGAATAGCTTGTTTTCTTGTCTATATTTGTTTTCTTTATAAACTACAGACGGAGCCTGAAGCTAAGCCAGCTAGCCTTTGAACTGCATTTTCTATGCAAGTGCAAAGCAGATCAATGTTGCTTCAGTCTATCTCTGAGTTTTGTTTGTAAACTAAACAATTGATTTGCAAACATCTCAATTTCCCTAGTGGTGGCTCAAGTAACCTCATTAGATCAACCCCTGTGATTTGTATTTACTAACTATCATTAGCTCGACCTAAATCCCTTAACTAAGCTGCAAACTGTGACCAAAAACCAAGTTGAAGTCTCGTCTGTGGACCATCGCACCTTCTCCTCTTGGCAATCTCGATGCATCGCACCTCCTATGTGCAGTAGGTGAGATGCATCCCTATTTCCCTGTGTTACAGGTGCGATGATTAGATAAGACTGTTTCTACCTCCAGAGTTTGGTTTTTGTTCACTCTCTTCAGCTTTATTCAGGAGTTTAGTTGTCTGTGATTATTATACCACTGTGGAAACTCCCTTCCTTTGCATTACTCAGCCTCCATTGTACAAAGAATTGTGAATATTTTTATTTATTGTTCACCATTTACAGTTCTCCTTTACAAAGAAGTAGCTTAGTCGAACTATCGTCTTTTGATTTGGAAGTGTTGCAAGTGTCGTTTTCAGTCAAAGAAAAGAATCCTACTATTATTGATGGTAGGGTACACTGTTACTCTTGTATTTGATTTGAATTAATAGTTTTTCAAGTGTCGAAAGCAATTTTCAATTCAAAATCGCAAAATGTCGTCACTGTCTTCCTTTCGTCTTTTGAAAAGAAAATTTTTAGTACTGTCGCTTTGAAAAGATAAGTCAGATTTGTACTTAGCATTATTTTTTTCATCCACACATTAAGAAAGCGGAAAAAAAATACATGCATGTGCATTTGCATTTAGACTGGTTGTTGATTTGATTTATGACAGTGCATCTAGTGTGTGCTCTCTGCTCTATGTTGAAAGAATCCCACTTCTCTTTCCTTAGTAGCTAGGATTTTCATTGCAAAAAGAAGATTAAACGATTGTTTATCATCTTAGATTGCATTTTAGGAATTTTATATCTACATCACACGGTGAACCTGAAAGGAAAAATTCTTAAGAAAGATCAACTTTAAAATAAATTCAATGAACATAAAAACGCTTTGGAACCTAACACATAACATTTAGAAGTCTAAGCTAGAGACGTATTATGGCGTCGTAAAGCCTGGTAACTGTCGCCTTCATCGTAGGTTGGGTGATTCCTCCTCTTTGAGACAACAAGTGCCAGTACAGACTTGTGCTCCCACGTACCGTCGAGTATATATTGGGAGACCACAATAGGCTATATCCTTTATCTTTAGGAAACCATGTCTGCTGCCCTATCGATCGCAATGCACTGAACACAGCATTCGGGAAGATTGGTTGTTGTACCATAAAAAGTATTCTACAGTTTTGCGATTGGTTTGGTAATCCCTCCGTCCAGATTTCCAAAGTAGTCTCTTTTGTTCCTTTTGAGACTCCTTAAAGGAAAAGGTCTATCTGAGCACTTGTCACTTCAAGCTCATTAAAAATAGAAGGCGACTAGAGTCATCTTTAGCTTTTTCTCGACTCTTAAAAACTGAAAAAGCAAGTTGTGTCAAAGCATCATAAAATTTATTTTAATCAAAATAAATTCATTGTTCCCTCATTGGTCCTAGGTTGAGAAAATGGAGTCCACCAACCAAGGATTTCCCCTTGGAGGAAATCTTAGTCCTCTCTCCTCTTGGGGAGATGTTGGTGCACCACATATGGCTACATTGTCCCTTCCAAGACTGACAATCGGCTTGCCAATATGGCTCTTCTCGACCTATGTCGTTCAAACTGCTGTAATTCCTGGGCAATCAAATCAGCAACTAGATGATACTAGAGTTACCCCCACACCTTCTTCTTCATTTGTTCCCCCCTCCCCTCCTTCCTCTTCGCTTGGTGAAGCTGGTAAAGCTAAAAACCAAGTAATTGAGAAGAAGAAGAAAGGGAAGGAGAAGGAGAAGAAGAAGAAGGAGCCAAAGGCAAAAAGGGGAAACCATGCATCATCTAACAAAAATCCACACACTGCACTGTCCAAACCTAAATTTCCATGTGTCATTTTCAAAGGAGACCACTATCATTGAGATTGTCCTTGTATTCCTCAGATCTTAAGGGACTGGTCTCCTCGTTTGCACAATTTGGTGTCATCAACCTCTAACGATCATGTTAAGAGTACACCATCAACTAGTGAAAACAAAGTCTCTGGATAAAAAGGAAAATATAGATTTCCTTGTAGACTGTGCCCCTTCCTCGATGAAGCTAAAAGAGTCTTGGATAACCATCCTGCTTCACTGCTACGACTTCCTGTTGGATACAAGAAACTCTTGATGAGTCCATCGCTAGTTGAAAACCCGACTGACACACCTATTTTGTCAGTCGAAGCATCTATCATTGAAGATAAACCCTCTGAGTCCACACCAGACCAAATTCATCAAGTCGAGATGGCAGTCGACCTAGTCTTTTCGTCGAAAGGTCCATCTTCAGGTGATACAGTCACCGAAGAGAATGAGAACGACATCGTTCAAATTCTTCTCGTAAACACAGACTCCGATGAATATGGGGGCAATCTACCCATTCCTTTATCGCAGGAAGGAAGTTCGTCAAAGTCGTATCCAACCATTTATTCGGTCCCACCTCCGAGCAACCTAGTCGTGTCCTTCGATTGGAATCTACTAGGCAAACCTCGTCTACCATCTAATGTGCCATTCCAAATCATTGTACAAGCTTACAGAATGGTCATGGTCAGTACTATCATAGATGAAGGGGCTTCTATGAGTATCCTTTCCTCAACTTCTTGGAAAGCGATCGGTTCGCCATCATGCCTGCCTGAGATGTGAAATCTGGCAGGCTTTGACAAAGGAACCAGTCGACCGTTAGGGATCCTTCCACATTTGCCTATAAATTTGAGAGGGAAAACCATCTATCTGAACGTAATGGTAGTCAAAGGGCCTTTAGATTATAATCTACTCCTCGGGCGTGACTATATTTATAGCATGGGAGCCATTGTCTCCTCACTCTTTCGAGAAATGTGTTTTCCGCATGAAGGCAGAGTGGTCCAGCTCGTAGACCAACTTTCATTCCCCAGCTCACACATAGCTAATAGTTAAATTCCATCCCTAACTGGTCTTTTCACGTAAGCAATGTCTCATCAATCTCCAATCCGTCCACCTGAAGAGCGCGAGTAATTCGGTGGTCGTGACTGAAACCCAGGGGGCATGCACCCTGGTCTTCTTCTGCAGGAAAACTTTGGGTATATGGTAGGTTTCCGCGAAGGATATATGACTGGTTTGACACACCCATCCATTTAGGAAAATGGGATTAGACTGTAATAAGATTCCCTCGTCAAAGTATGTGAATGGAGGCAACTGCGACATTCACCTTTGTTTATTTCAATAGACATTGCCAAGGAAGTGTTTTGTCTGCAAATGCGGATGGAGAAATCTTGCAAATTCGAGAACTTTCATATGGTAACTTGGAAACTCTACTTTGTACGTTAAAGGGTATGCCTTTCCTGACAGAGCAAATGCTTTTTTTGCAAATTGAAGGGTAACATGGAGACTCTACTTCATTATACGTGGGGGCATGCAAAACTTTTCACATGGAAGTGAAAAGCGACCATTTATGTTCTTAGTTTTTAGATTCTCAACCCTTTAAACTCGTAGGATTGGTTTTTCCTAGCTTACATAAAGAAAGGATTCAGAGCAAAGTTTCGAATGGTGCAAGCTCCTCAAAAATTGAACATATCAATGAGACATCCTTATTATACGACTGACACGAGCAGTTTTACACAAAGTTCAAGCTCGTTAAAAATTAAACCTAAGAAATGAGCACATGTTCCACCGGAGTTTAAGCTCATTAAAAAATGAACCAACCTCTAGTAAATAACCATTGCAAATGCATTATCATCAGCTTTTAAGCCTTGGTCATGTTCTTACCAACACCTCCACTCTGTTTTCGCTGATCATACACCTCCATTTGATTGTTTACTCTTTTGAGGAACAGCTGCAATGAGTGATTTTGTTAGCCATCCTTGTAACACTGCCATGATTGGAAAATTAAAAACCTTACATAGAACCAGCTGCTACTCGAAAATATCACTCGTTCCTCAAAAACAAGTTTCCTTTAAGTTCTTTTCATCTTACTCGTAAAGTATGAAATGATTGTCGACCAATTGGCCTCTCCAGCTCATTAAAGCTATCAGAAGTGCTATCCCTCCTCTAGATTTTAATCTTTTTGGACCTGAGGGATTATTACACAAAAATATCGAGCGCTTGTCTTGTTCGGCTCATTAAAATTATCGAAAATTCATCCCTTTCCTATTATTTTATACTTTTTTAGACTTAAGAGATTATATAATGAAAAAGTATTATTGGAGTTTCCTTTCCGTCCCTTTTCAGACTCTCTAAAATTGAAAAAGGACCTAGTTGTCTTTGTCGTTAAACTCGTTAAAACAATAGTTACAAACTTATCCATGTGGACAAGAACGAGTTTCACTCTCGCTAGGCTCCTTCAAACATAGCGACGAGTTTGCCCGAAGGGCAAATTATAGAACAAGAATATGTTATCCTCCTCAAGCTTGATAAAAATAAAGAGGTATTTGTTAGCAATGACTGGGGAAAAATTGGGAAGAAAACTTGAAGAAACTTTATTGGTAGCAAGTCGCTCTTGAACATGACACTTTCACTCCATCACCATGATTGAGTCGGGTTGGGTTATTGCATTCACCGGCCATATCACCAGTGGTCCATCATACCATTCATCTTTGGGGTTAAATCTACCAATCCATTTCAATGTCGCTGATATGTTCAAGAGAAGTCGCTCAGAGAATTCACCAACCCATCTTGTGTCTCATCCGCTGCAATACTTTCACGCTTCATTCTTTCGTGACTGCCACCCTGAACCCTGTATCATCAGATCGTTTTCACCTCCACAAAATCATTTGCTCCGTTCCGTGTCGTAGATGTGGGATTCGTTAAGGCCCTATTACGACAGGTCACTTCTTTTCCACGACAGCTCATTATCCAAGAAGTCGACCTAGGAACAACCTTTTTAGTACTTTGAAGCTTGCATGCCTCAATGGCAAGTTTCTCACTTCTGGCGATAGGTTTACATCAATGGCCTTCGACCGAAAGATTTTGTGTGGTGTTCGACACCAAGTCCCATTTTCACACCACGTGAATTGTACTGTTGTACCTTGAGGGTCATCATCATTATCGGTGATTCCTCTCGCGCCTGTTAAAAACTTACATCATTGGCTGGTAATCAGGCGATGTCTTTCCCTGTTCGACTCCAAAACATCTTTTCACATGGATAGACTTGTACCTTGGATCTAGTTTCATCCATTCAGGCTGTGACATAGTCAGGAAAATAAAGACATCAAATGTACATCATTGCTACTGAGATGATCATTTGAATCAAAGGATGATGGCTCTATTAGAATCATCAGTCTGCCACACAGATGGTTGTCTGTCCTATGTACATGAAAATGAATTTATAAAGTTGATCATGGGAATTCCCGCCTCAACTAGATCATGAAAAATGTTATGAAGATAATGTATTGTATTGTATCTTATTATAGGTCGCCTTCCAATTCGGAAAACTTTGAATCCTCATGATAAAGCATTTCACCCGACATCAAAAGATTTTCAACCTCATGCTTTAGGGGGCAACTGTTTAAATATATTCGGGCACTAGAACCCCAATCATATATGTCCATAAACCAAGGGCTTCTGAGTCCCTAAAATTTTTGTTTCACACCCTAAATAACAAGGTCAGCTTATTACATCATCTCCTAGAAGTTCTCCATGGAAAGTTGCTCAGAACTATTCAAAATTGGACCATACAAACTACTCAGTGCTAAGGGTGCGATGCATCTCACCTGCCACATGGAAAAAGTGTGATCCATACTAAAAAGCCTTTCTATAGGGTGCGATGAGTGAGAGTAGACAAATGGTAGAGACAGTTTGCAAGGTGGATGATCATGGAATCTTCTAGAAACTTCTCCTGTGACACTTGCCTCTCTGAATTCACCCAGGGATGAGTAAGAGATCATGAATCTCCAAGTAGAACCAAGAACTATCAGAGAGAGGACACTAATCAAAATCCCAGAAGCTGACTCACCCCCCTACAAACATTTATATATGGATCCCTCATCCCAGAGATTTAGAGGATGGAATTTTGTATCTTGTAAGGAAGTGTTGTTGGTTTCTTGGTGGAACATCATAGTGTTGGGTGATCTAAGCTTTTCATGAGGTCAAGAAGGGCTTTCATGCTAGGAGGATGACACTGGGTTAGATCAATGGGTTGTAATCCTCTCTTCTATTATTTATATCAATAAAGCTATTCAAGTTTTCCTCCACATTCTTGTATGTTTGATGATATATACATTTGTGTGGTCAATATATATCTGGTCCTTTATTGTTTATTATTGTAGAATCTCTGTACTTTGAAGGTATTATGTTGCTTTGACTTTATAGGTACTCTTTGAAGTGGGTAAGCAAGGAAGGAGTGGCAAAGATCTATCAGAGGGGAGAAGGAACAAGCAAGCAACCAAGCAAAGGATCGAGGTTGGTATTCTTTTCTCCTCTCCTATCTACTTCTCATAAAGGAAAACGAAAGTAACTTTAGTTTGTTTGTTTCTAAGATAGCTACCCGTCTTAGTGGGACTAGCAGCTCTGCATGGACACTAGATTTCCCAATAACAAGTATGTCTGCATATAGATATCAACTCATCCTCTTGATCTCATCAAGATCAACTTGCTTCTTTTCCTTAGTAGAAGGATCCTTAGCATAACCTTCCATGAATCAACTCAGCATATGTCATATATCCAAGTAGTAACACAAAATCATTCACACCATATCATATGTGAAAACACCATATTCATCACATTATGATCTTTCACATCATCATCAAGAGCTACATGATCTTTCCACAAGGACCTTCAATATATCAGCCATGTATCATCACTAGGGAACATCCCATATCTGATAAGCATCAACCATGATAATAAACATATGTGAGTATCAACCAATCATCATAAGATAAGAACTCGTCATCATTATGTGGTTAAGTAAGCCATGTCTTCGAAAATCCATGTCTTCAAATAGCTATATCTGCAATAACACCATTCTCTTGGCCAACCAACAATATGAAACTTAAGTTGTCATCTATGTATCCATCAAAGAGATATCAATATGTATCTAACAAACCATGAGCTCATGGTCATTTGTCAAGATTTCTTGATATCATCAATAGCAACAATCCTCAACTATGTGAGAGCCATGATCTATAGGAATCCTGTATCATAACTACACCATATGAACTTTATGCATCTTTGAAAGCATGACGACCGCAGCATAGAAGAAATGAGTGGCTCATCATAAATTAATGAAGTTGTGTACTCAAGATTTTTACTTCTCCTTGTCCTTGTGAAAATCACCATGTAAGCAACATATATATACATCATCAAAAAGTCATCCACAATCATCCATAAATCTCATCTGAATAACAACTATGTAACCCCAATCAATATAAGTATCATATGAGATTTCATCATGGGAAACTTATAACCATCACATAGCAAGATGTATCAATTTAAACACTTTAGCCGCATAAGCATCATCATCATCGAAAATACTTCTAAACATAATGCCAACATGGCTTTGTTAGAAGCATAGCATGTTCTCCCCCTAAACCTGTTCCACCTGTTCACTGTCAGATCTAATCATTGCATATATCAAAAAGTATCAAGGCATCATCATCAATCAGATATACAACAACTTGTTAGGATCAAAAAACTTCTAAAGAATATCCATAGATTGTAGTCATATACAACAGAAAAGATAACTGATAATTGTTTGAATCATATCACATCAGTTTTTCTGAGACTGTCCCACAACATTTTTCTCAAACTACATATACGCAATTGTGCAGCTTTGAACTCGCATATATACGCAACTTGTCTTCATGAAACTTTCATATGATATTTATAACATTGAAGCTTTATACTTTCGGCTTCTCCTGAGGCTGTCATGTCTGTACACTGTCCCATGCCACATTTTTCTGACTATACTTCCTTCTTCTTCCATATCTTCAAGTGTGATGATGTTTTCTCCTTTTGGTATGGTGCCCGATATTTCTCCTGCATTCATGTGCTATATGTCCAAGCTTCTTACATGCATAACATCTTACATGTTTCATATTTCTTCTATAGCAATCAATGGCTTTGTGACCAAACATATTGCAAGAAAAACAATTTCCCTTAAAGTATTTGCAAGCTGATGATCTTTCTATGTGATGGTCTTGAACTATTCTACTTCTGCATCTTGCTGCAATATGTCCAATATTATGACATATAAAACATTCAACATTATTCATTTGAGGAAATAACTGACTATCATTTCCATGGTTAGGAGTAAAAGAATTTCTTTCCTTGGTTGTTGATGGGATTGACCTCTCATCTACTTGTTGAGAATTTCATATTTTGCATTAGAGTTCCTTGCCTCACTTTGTGAGCTAGATTCACCTTCAACAGATTCATGAAAACCAAGACCAGTTTTGATGGTAGGAGACCTTTAAATACTAAGATTATCATCCAAGATCTTAGTACTATCTTGAAATCGTAAGAGCTTATCCTTTTCTTCTAATTTGCCTTTCAGTATGTTTACTTCAGTCTAATATTGCTCTTCCTTTTCAAGACACTGCTTCTTCATGATTTCTTCAGCTTTTCTTCCTTCTTCCATCTGTTTCCTTAATTCAAGAACTTTGTTTTCTTGTTTTTCAAGACCTTGGAGTAGTTCTTCACTCTGCTTATTTGATTTTTCAAGATCTTCTTTTAGCGAGAGGATCTTAGCTTCAATGCTTTCATTGTAACAGAATCTATTTCTGAGTTTCTTGATTGTTGTGCTCCTTTCATTTACTTCATTTCTTAATGATGTCACTTCATGCTGCAGTTTTTGACATTGATCTTCCTTTTCCTTGAATTGCTTCCTTACTTTGTTTCCTTCCTCTAGTTGAGCTTTTAGTTTGGTAGCTTCTTTTTTGAAGGCACATTCCCTTTTGTCCAATAGATCTTGTTGATCTCTAATTTTTTCTATAAGCCTTTTAAATTCTTCCTCTATTTGATATCTTTCTTCCTCACCCATAAGAGCAAATTCAGTTGTTTTACTATCACTTTCATCGTCTTCAAATGGATGTAGAAATATATCACCAGAGGATGACAAATTCATACCTGATAGTTCTTTTGCTTGTTCATCTTCATTTTGAGGTGATTCTGAATCTAAAGAGGTGCTTCCACATAATCCCCAATCGATTCTCCCACTGTCATAGTTCCTTCGAGATGTCTTCTTCTTCTTAGGCGCTTTATTCTTTAGCTTCTTTCCCATTGCTCTACGGATCTCCTTCAAGCGATCAAGCTTCTACCAAAGACTCTGATACCAATTGTTGGAAATAATACTGAGAGGGGGGGAGTGAATCATTATTAGTTAAGTCAATAATCTTTTTCTTTTCATACTCAAATTTATATACGCTACTTCCATGTGGGTAACCCACGTGTACACACAACTGTGTTTAAGGAAACAAGCGTATATCCAGCAAACTAATGATTTAGTTAATTCATCATAAGTTGAACTTTAGTCTATGCATTAGTACTTTATTAAACATTAAACAGTAACAATATGTAGTTAATAATAGAGTGAACCATCACACATGAACACCAAGATTTAAGGTGGAAACCCAATGTGGGTGAAAACCACTTGCTGTTGTCGTCTATGTCTTCTTTTAATAAGAATAAAATATGTTTACAACGCTATACTGGTGCAGACTCATACTAGTACGTAGGCTTCTACCTATAGAAGGCTACAACCTTATCTCATTCTCCAGCTTCTACTCGAATGGAGGTAAAACCTCCTAGCTCTTGTACTAGCCGATATGTTTACTAGCACGTAAGCATCGACCTACAAAAGGCTACAACCTTCCTTCTTCCTGCAAGGACCACGTTTCATAAATTTTCATACTGGATACTCCTGGAACACAACACCATAATCTGAAGGCCACGTTTCATCCAATTTTCATACTGGACCCATCAACAACATTGAATCTCAAAATAAATCACCATTGTAATACAACCATCAAATACATCTGCATCAACTAATCACTGAAACTCAATCCTCACTTTCTGAATCAACTACAGCTGAATCAATTAATCCATGAATCTTTGACACAACTAAATCAAACATTCATTCATAATTTAATCAACTTCAACAAATCAACTAGAACAGATAGATCATTATAACCAGTACACAGATTTGTACCCAGAACAATGATTATCATTCAAAAACTATTGTAACCTCAAAACCATACATCAGAGTGTATACGCAACTCAGAAGAGCCGAACCAGTGTGTATACGCAGTGTCATCAAAGCGAACCAGCGTATATATCTGCAAATACTTACTTATAACTTTGTTGCACTTCCCAACTTTAGACATACTCAGATCATCACATATAAAGATAATACATGTGTTAGTAACCAGATCTAGCCCATCAAATCACATAATGATAAGTAATTATGCTACTGATCAACCATCACCACTAAAGAAAATCACTATCAATCTGAACACTGTAACTAGAATGCAGTCACTAGAACATAAAGCAAAACCCAGAACTTTGCGTCAACAACAAGAATCAATTGGAACTTCAAACATCATAGTTCACAAGGTATACACAACTTTGATGTGTCGAACCTGCGTGTATATGCGCTTTTACCAAAGTCAACCAGAATATACATATATAAATATTTATTCATAATTTTGTATCTATTCCATACTTTAGCTATACCCAGATCATAATATTTACAGAACAACACATGCATCAGTATACAAATCTAGAATAAACATGATCAAACCATATAAAGATAATTCATTCCAAGCCTTACGATCCTGATCCATCATTAGATCTTGTACTCCATCAACCGCTAAGGTTCCTCTTCAGCTTAGAACAAGCAGAGCATCAGAAACCCATAACCTGCATACTGGATCTCACACTTTATCAAATATTCAATACTTGTCTGCGTTGGCCTAATGACATTCTCCTCCTTATATAGTTTTAGGTCTTTCTCAATACCATGGACCAAAACCACTTAGGACCAATACCTTGGATCAAATACCTAGGGTAAATACCTTGGACCAAATACCTAAGGTAAATACCTCGGACCAAATACCTCTGACCAATACCATGGATCAAAATACCATGGACCAAATACTTCAGATCAAAAATTTAGTTTTCCAAGGTATACACACTTTTCCTTCTGTGAAAGTGCATGTGCACATATACATGACTTGTATATAGTGAACCTGTGTGTATACACAGCTTGGTCAATGGTGAACCTACGTATACCTTTCTTTCTTCATTCTGTGTATACTAAATTGTCATTCTTTGTTGTTTACCTGCTATACTGTGATCTATCATCAAAGTGAGTTTTCTTTTGAATTGATTCCTTGAAGCTACCCGGCATTTCATCACATCTGTAAACACTACTATCATGCATTCTGTCACATCTGATATCTCTTCTGTAGATTCATCTAGTTACCATATACAAGTGAGTTGTTCTGCTACAAGTGGGTTGCCATCAAGTTCAACACATACATCATAATACCAACACCCGGAGTTAGTACAGAGACTAGAAGCCTCTCAGGATAAGATTGCCCGTGTTGTCGATCATTGGCTTGATGGTATCATAGGAGGGTTTGTGACAGAATTTGCAATCAATACCTCAGTCAATTACAGTGAGGTGGAGCAACGGTTTTTCAAAGGTCCGCAAGGTAGGTACTTGAAGTCATTAAATATTTGGATTAAGATGTTATTGTGTGCAAAACAGTTTATGTAGCTACCTTGATTTTCAGAGCTACAAATGCTATAACATACTCTTTCCCATAAACTTTCCGTACTAGACCAACCTACTGAAATGCAAATAGGATTAAAAAATGTGGTAAATACCACAGAGAATGGGGGGATACCATCGCGAAGTCAAAAAAATTATAGGAATGAAGGAAGAAAGGGTCTTGAATATAGCCCACTGATTTCACCTCCTTTGAGTGATGAAGAGGGAGTAGCGTAGACTTCTCTGCGAAGTGCAATTGAGTTGACAAAACAAGGGTTCCCATGACTACCACCTCCACCCACACCACCTCCACCTTCACCACTGTCACCTGCGACTTTTCCCTCACCACCACCACCTCCACCCCGTTTCAACATGGCGAATTCAGTGAAGTTGCCATTATTTAATGGCTTGGGAAATGAGGACCCGGACCAGCTCTATTTGATCATAAAATTTGTATGGGAAGCTCAAGGCATTATAGATGATCATGTGAAGAAATAAATGTTGGTTATTGCTTTGCAAGATCATGCACTAACTTGGTTCATCAAGTACTCTAACGATAACCCAAATGCTAGGTTCGAAGAGATCCAAACCACGCTAAATAAAGAGTTCAGTAGGCCTAAATTGGAGGCGCAGTCGATTGTGGGGTTCAAGGAAATCACGATGAAACCAAGTGAGACACCTTGGGAGTTGTATCATAGATTGAAGTCTAAAATCCGTGAAGCTAATATGAAATTAACAGATGGATAGCACCACGATTGGTTCGTGGCTTTGCTCTTGCCTCACCTAAGGATTGCGCTGTCACAACAGAAGATTACAAATTAGACAGAGGCCTCAGAGATTGCAATAAGATTACCTAAAACTTTGATGCAAGATCCCAACCTGGGGGTTCAACAGATCCATGTGTAGTTGCAAAATATTTGCCTCGAAATGAAAATTTTGAAGTAGGATAGAACAGTTTCACCACAGGTACGCAAAGAACACATATTTCATTAAATTTGGAATTTTTTTATTACAATGACATCAATAGAATTGATGTTTTTGGTTATCTTGAAATTCTAGATTCATCATTTAGTTCCAAATTTAATGAAATATGTGTTAAAGAGATATGGTGCCTGGAATGTAAAGGTCAGGGGCATGAGAAAGACTACTTCTCGATCTTTTCCAACTACATTACAGGAGGAGGACTAATGGCTTTGAGGCTAGAAGCCCAAGCAGGACTGAGCGTGGGGCCTTTGTTGTGGTGCACTATATGTCAAGTAGTAGGAAAACATAAGACTAATAATTGTCATTTCCTACAGAAGTTTGTACAAACACCACAACAATTGTTCTGCAACATCTACAAGTCGGTAGGGCATGATGAGTGAAATTGTTGAAGTTATGAATAGATGATGGACAGAACACCTGCCTATAGAGTTTAGGTAGAAACGCGACCTCCTGAACGGAGCACTGGGATGGCGCAAATAGCCTTTCAGGGGTGTGGATGAGGCCGAGATAGAGGAGGACCTCGAAAAGGTTGGGGACAGCTAATATGTTACAATAGTGGAGGACCAGGACACTATGCTCGTGAATGCACAAACCCAATGCGTCTATCATGAAATTATTTTACTTAATTTGATCATGAGACAGAGGACTATCCTACACTGATAGCGAGGATACGTGACAAACGAGTGTTGCCACCGCATCCGACTTAGAACCTGTAAATGATGAGGGTTGAGCCTCGTGAAGATGATATTAATATGAATATAGTGCTCCGAAGTGGAATTCCAATGGGCGAGGATAAGGGGAAACAATCTGAAGGCAGCGCATGGGTTTGCAAAGATCTAGGGAAGGAAGTTGAATTTGATTTGGAGCATGCACATGAAATGTTCATGGAAGCAAAAAAGAGCTTCACTGAGGTCTCTACCTTAGGGAGCCGAGATAAACTTGTTCAGGAAATGGACCCTTCTATTCTTATGACCTTTCTAGAGACCTGCATGAAGTTGTTGTGCAATAGCAAGGCTATGAAGGGGTTACAGAAACTTATAAATAGATGGGCCGGAAACACTCTGGGTGAACCGTGTGTGGTATGGAAGATCGGTAAGCATAAGGCAAGGATAGGACATGAGATGAGACTAACCATGTAGAAAGGAGAATATGAAATGGATAAGGTTATTCTAGATCTGGGGTCAGATGCAAACATTTTGTCAAAGAAAGCTTGGGAGCGGATGGGGAGACTTGTGCTGCAGTGGTCTCTGATTTAGTTAAGGATGGAAAACCAGCAAAACATCATTCCCATGGGATGGTTGCAAAGAGTAATTATAGATATTGAAGTGTGAGCGCATTGGATGATTTTGAAGTAATAGAAATTGTGGATGACATAAACCCCTACCCTACACTCCTAGGCATTCATTGGGTTACTGACATGAACAAGGTAATCAACCTAAAGAAGTGAAACATGATATTTGAAAAGAAATTGCTTCGTGTAATAGTACCCCTAGATCCTACTGAAGGATCGCACTATAGTGAACCAGTCCAGGATTACGAAAGCAATGACGATTTTGACTGCATATATAAGATAACGGTGTCAGACCAAGATTGGGTGAATCTGATAGCTTATGGACAAATTATGTGGGATCGTGAAAGTTCTTGCAACTTAGACTCGGACGAGGAATTAGAGCATTGGCAGAATCAGCTACATGAAGTAACCACGTGGAGTTGTAACACGATGACCTGGTCGTTGTGGTGTGTGTCGTCAGAGGTAAGAAATCTGCCCACTTATGATGGCTTTACTGATGTCGATGTGTTTTTGGATGCATTTGAGAGGGAAGTACTAGAGAAGTAGTGTTTACAGGCTTTGGACTAGGCCCTGTGCACTACGCCCGCGAGATGGTGGGGAATGCACAATGGTAGCTTTGATTATTGGCGCAAGTGTAGGAGGTTGATGAGAACATGCTTTGGGAAGTCGAAGGTACGAGTGACTGAAAAGTATGATGGGAAGGATGATCCACGTGCACACTTGGCCAAATGGGCTAAGGCCTATGGAGCGAAGCCCCAACTTGAATGGCTGCACTTGTTTTATCACACCCTGGATGTCATCCTGATGAACTGGTACTTGGAGACAGAGCTCTGCCATGGAACAGGAGAATGGGATATTCTACGTGAAGGGTTCATAATGACGTTTAACTTTGAAAACTGGTTTGACTGTATTGATGAAGCGATACAAGAGGTAAAAGCAGTGATCTTTAGGATACCGCAGGATCCTTTGGATATGATTCAACCCAATTGGACTACTCAACTGAGCCATGTGTTAGAATGCTATAACATGATTACTGAAGAAGAAGATGAAGATCCATGAAAGATTAATATTCTTGAAATCGAGGGTCACCGCAAGGTCGAGGGACCGCCGATAGAGAATATTGACATAACCATGCCATTGAAGAATAAACAGATAAATATTGGTATGGAGGAGGACCCAAATTCTCGAAGATTGGAGATTAATTAGATGACCCGACGGTATATAAGGTCGCCGAATTGCTCCACGAATACCAGGATTTGTTCCTCACCAAGTTTATGGAGTTAAAGGGGATAATAGGAGACCTGGGCATTATGAAGATCACGTTAAAACCTAGTGCAAAAATGGTTAAGTAAAGACCTTACAGTCTCAATCCGAAGTATAAGGAGAAGGTTTGCCTAGAGTTAGATAAGATGCTCGTGGTAGGCATCATTGAGTCCATAGAAGAATCTAATTGGGTAAGCCCAATGGTGGTACAAGAAAAGAAGCAGAAGGATGAAATAAAGATATGGGCAGATCTCAAAAAGTTGAATGATGCTTGCATGCATGATCCTTTCCTAACTGCATTCACTGATGAGGTATTGGATAATGTAGGTTGCCAAGAAGCGTACTCCTTCACTGATGGGTTCTCTGGGTACCATCATATCAAAATCACACCTGAAGATATAAGCAAGATGACCTTCATGACTGAATGGGGATGTTTTCAGTACACTGTGATGCCTTTCGAGTTAAAGAATGCACCTGAGATTTTTTCACGCATAGTCATTACTAGTTTCAAAGGCTTCATTCATAAGTTTTTAGAGGTGTAATTCGATGATTGGAATGTGTTTGGGTTGGTAAAATGCCATGTGGCCAGTTTTCACTTAACGCTAGACACTTTTCGAAGGTACCAGATCGTGCTCAGTTTGAAGAAATGTTTGTTTTGTGTCCCTTTTGGGACCCTACTGGGTCATGTGGTTTGTAGACAGGGATTGATGGTAGATCTCATGAAGATCGCAGTGATAATTAACTCGGAGGTGCCGACAAGTGTGAAACAACTACGCACAACCTTGGCACATACTGGGTATTACAAAAGTTTTATGAAGGGATATGCCCAGATCACCATGCCTATGGAGAATCTATTGAAAAAGTATGTCACATCTGTTGGAACTAATACTGTCAGAAAATCTTGGATGTAATGAAGGGAAAAATGGTCACAGTGTTGATTTTAGTCTTCCCAGATTGGAAGAAGGAATTTCATGTACATGTAGACACTCCATGTATATCACTAGGAGCAGTACTAACACAGGCCAACGGAGGAGAATTGGACCATCCTATAGTGTTTGCAAGCAGGAGGTTATCCAAAGCTGAGAAGAACTATTCCACCACTGAGCATGAAGGATTAGCCATGGTATACGTGCTCCAGAAGTTAAGTTATTATTTGTTGGGTGGATATTTTAAGATGTATACGGATCATTTTGCGTTGAAATGCATGGTCAATAAGCCTCTCTTGGGGGGAGAATTTGTAGGAAAGAGGCAATGTTGAAGGCACGCTTGAAGCCTTGGTTGGACAAAGCTTATTCGTTCAAGACCTCCATTGAAGACAAGCTTGTTAGTCTACAAGCGACTTAGCAGAAGCTTCAAGCTAATAGTTCAGGACCAACGACAGAGCAGTTGGTTGAAGAAGTGAAGCAGGAAGCCATGGAGTGCACCATCGAGGTTGTCGTCATACAAGTCAAGCTGGGACGTCTTCATGCTAAGATCTCCATGCCTATAGAGTGAGTCGAGGGCGAGTCACCATGTTTGTGTTGGGGCCTATTGAGAATAGGTTCCCCCAAGAGCAGTTTTGGGGCTAAAAGCCCATGTTTTGGGACAATTTTGTAATAAAGTTGTAAAGTCTCTGCATTTTGTGGTCGCAGAGTGCGAAGGTGTCAAGAGTCATAAAGGGTTTCCCACCCTTATTTTGTAAAGTGTCAAGTCGGTTGTAAAGACCTTCCCATGGTCTGCTGACCATGGCATTGTATAAAAGAGAGCCAAGTCATTAAGCTCTAGGTAGTTAGAGAAGAATTAAGCATTGGAAGTTTGGTAGAGAAGTTTAGGTGTCTTGGGTCATAGTGTAGGTAGAGGCTCTATAGTTGAGTGTGCAGAGGCCTAGGGTGGAAGTCCGTAGCTGATTGCATAGACCCCTGCATCTGTGTGCACAAGGTGGATAGATTCTATATTAAATTGGAATATATCAATAAAGAGAAGTATTCTCCAATTACTGTGTATTTAGTCTCTATTAATGCATCTTATTATATTGTGTTTTGGGTTTATTTTACAATGTTTATTTGATGCATGAATGTATTTCATTATATCTATTAATTGAACCCAAGTAAAGATATTAGATTATGCGACGCTAGATTTGATTGATTGGTAAGATAAGTAAAACACTAGAGATAACTTGGGAACCTATACAATACATTGTAATAGCTATGCAAAGGTCAATTGTACACCTTCACAGAGGTATTGAAGGGTGGAATAAAGGGTGGATTGATAGAACCCTAAGGCTTAGTACATGCGTGACAACAGGGCCAGGGGGTATAAAATGACATCACGACCATCTCAGGGTGTGGAAACTTAGTTCCAACATCCCCCCATACTGCTTCGAATGAGACTTCAATTCGTACTCCGCTGGCTGATGATGAAAGGGCCAGTAGTGTAGGGATTTGTTTGGCTGACTAACGCTGAACCTAGGTCAAGGCCCACAAAGCCATCACTACCCCTCTGTATGGTTCATCGAATCATGAGGATGCCGACCAGCATCCTAAATTTTATGATCTTGCTTGTCATGATCTCTTTACCTCATCATCTGATCATGATGTTGATTCACTCATTGTTAATCAGTCTAAGCCACTGGTCTATGATGATCCATCTATCAACAAAGTTAGAACCTCGTAGATTGTCGAAGAACTTTAGCCCAAGCTGATGGTTATGTCAAACCCTCACTGTCCTGAGGTTGGTTTCACTTTTGATCAGGAAAATTTTCAAACACCCAAGGCTCCTCATCACTCATCTCTATGCACCAAACAATGATCCAACACTCATATTTCACTTCCTCCACTTGAACTACAACCCATCGCTCATGCATTCCGAGAATATTACACAACAAACACACTTACACAACTTAAGTGCTCTACCTTTCTCACATTTTCTTGCATGTCATAGTCAAGAGAGTTCTTATGCTTAACATCTACACATAGTGTCATACAACACCATGGCAAGTCCACAAACCACATGTCATGCACTTGCACTCAGTGATGTTTTGTGTATGCATTTAAACCTGAAGTGTGTTTTCCTTCATTGTTATATCATTCGTGTTTGTTGGTTTGCACCGTTGTGTTGTTCATGAACCATGCCTTTAACGACATGGGTCAACCAATGCATCAGTGGCTGCATTGGAAGTATCACTTCACATGATATGATCGATGCACTGTTCGCTTAGGAGTAGGAGTAGTGTTTGCTTTTTGAGTTGTTTTCTTGCATGCATTTTTTCTTCCTGCTTTGCTTGTTTGCTTATTTTCTACCTGTTTTCTTACTCGCTTTTCTCTTACTTCTACTTCTTCTTTGCTTTGTTCTTTGTTTTCTTATTTTGTTCGTAGGTGAGTTTCACATGAAACAATGTATGACTCCTGAAACAAGCTAGTTAAAGTACAAGAGGCCTTGTGCAGCTATCACTACTTGGTTATTTTTCATCCTGCCTCCATATGAAGAACTTGTTACTTTTAGTCCATGATAGTTCAATGGAAAATACATATTGTTCGAAGTGAACCTTGGTGAAAACACAACACTTGTGCGCTAACTAGTGTCACCTACTCTAGTCGGTTGTTTTTGGGTTAACCCTTGTCGTCTCAGTCAAGTAGAGTAAGGTGAGGGGAAAACCT
Source organism: Pinus taeda (assembly GCA_000404065.3). Classification (NCBI taxonomy): domain Eukaryota; kingdom Viridiplantae; phylum Streptophyta; class Pinopsida; order Pinales; family Pinaceae; genus Pinus; species Pinus taeda. The sequence continues at coordinate 27,600 of APFE031681744.1, read as the reverse complement.
TAACAAGAACGTCAAAGGTATATAATAAAATACTTCTCTAAAGGAACAACCTCGTCTTCTCTCAATAAGTCAGGATCCCTCTTCCACCTCTGAAATGAATAAGTGTTATGCACAGTTTTGAAAATAAAAAATGAAAAAAGTGAAAAATTTTGAAAAACAAAAAATGAAAAGGTGAAAGATGAGAAAGGCTTCCTGCACAGAGTGGCGATACAAGTAACTCTGTCGGGGTATTGACCAGGCTCGTTGGCAACAAGGCGATGCTTGTGTTCCTACATGACTCCGTTGGGGTATTGTCTAGGCCTGCTCACAACAGAGTAACACCAGAGATGAAACTAAGACTCTGATGACTATATTTCTTATGCAACAATAGACCTCTCAACCCCAATCGAAAAAATTGTGTTGCCTTGGCTTGGAATGTGTGTCAATCCACCAAGAGCTTAGCAGATGCTACATCTTACAATTAGGCGAGTGTGGAAACCAAGATGAACTGATAACTGAAAAATACTTTCGTAGATGTTAGAATTTCTTTTCATCAACAAGGTCAATTCGGAGAGCTTGATTTATACCAGTGTTTCACCAAGTGTTCTAGCGGCTATAACCACCTTCCAAAATTTTGCCTTAGCTTCGTTTTGGAGCCTCCCTACCAACCTTTAACAACAGCATGTCTTGCCTTGTCAAGTACACAAGCTTCAATGATTTTCTTGCAAAATTACAACCTCTCCATGAGAGCTTGTTGCATCCCCCTCATAGGTTGTTTCTCTAGACCTAGTCCAGCTATAGGCTAAGAAGCTACCTCAAAAAATTGCACAATTCTGGAGGGAAACCTGCCTTCCCTCCAAAAATTGCACAATTCTGTCTGGCAGCCTGCTGGGCTCCAAAATTGTGCAAATCTTCTTGTCACTGCTCACTGGAAAAATTGCGAAATGCCTCCCAGTAGGACTACTCAACCTAGAAATTGTGCAATTATGGGCAACAGTCAGTTGTTCTGCACAGAAATTTTGCAATCCCTTTGGCAAGCTAGCCCAGCTCCCTCCCAGAAATGCGCATTTTTCTTCCTAGATGAGAACACTGTTGCATGTGTAGTTGAGTTGACTGGTTCCCTCTGAGACCGAAAAAACTTGATCTGCATGCATGGGTTACTTCTCCCAAGGCAGCATGTAAACACATCCCTTGATTTAAGGATCTACTTTTAGCAACTAGAGGTTGCATGCAAGGATCATTTCAGAAACCTCCCATAAAGTGTCGCTCTTCCTAGATTTTTGGCATGCACATCACATCTTCGATTTTATCAAAACTCATGAACCGGATGTTGCAGAGCTCATTCCTCACATTGACCTTGTAGCTTTGACATCCCATATTGCATCTAGGATTCGTCAACACATTCAACTCAATTGTTTTGGGGTAAGCCCGCTTTTCATGTCTTGCGTTGTGTTTTTGTCGCTTTTTGTGTTTTGCTTCATGTGATTGTTGTATGCTTTATTTTAGTGAGTGCTTGTTGTCATTTTGATGTATGTTAGCTTGTAAAAGCATTGTTTTAGTTTTCATTTGCATCTCACTACTGTCTCATGCATGACACTATTTTGCATGGACAATCACCATTGCAGCAACTCGCTTCACACACATGCATGCTCTCCATGTTTTTTAAATATTGTGCTTATTGTTTGCATGAATGATCATTCATTATTGTTTTCACTCGTCTCAGCACGCATTCACACTTCTCATGATTTCAATCACCCGTCAGCCGAACTGGGTAGCCTTGGCCCGGACCGTGCATTTTTTGAGCTAGAAATGCGCATTTTTGGAAGCAAAGGCTCTACCTTCCCACCAAAAATTGTGCAGGTCTAGCCAAGCATTGACCTCCAGGCTTGCATTTCATAATTCTTGGAGGTAGTGTCATGTTGGCCCCAGAAACTATGCAATGCAGTTTACTGGTTGCATGTCACTGCTGACTGAAATTGCGAATTACGCAATTTCAGTCCTCAGCAGTCCAAGCTAGACTATGCATTGCATAGTTCCAAAAGTTAGTCAACCTCCTAACAAGCTGGACTGTGCCTTGCGCAGTTTTGGTAGTCAGTCTCCCAACCTCCCAACAGAAATTGCACAACCTTAATGATTAGTCACACAGGTATGTTCCAAGTCAGTTCTCAAGTTGTTTTTCGACTCACAAATTGCTTTCCATCAGTGTTTCCATGTCTCTAAGTATCGCAGGTGTCTATCTACCCCTCATCAGCACAGGTACAATAGTTTCCAGGAGAGCAGAGTTGAAGACACCATTCAAAGCACACTCGAGGGTGGAGTTGATAAGTGTCTATGAACTTGCCTACCCACAAAGACGTCAAGTTGTTCATAGACAAGGACCTCAAGGTATGATGGTAGCAACATCACAACAAGCAGCACCATCAACAACAACTAAAGGCAGCACACCAGATGCAATGAATGCAAGAGGAAGGTTGTTGCCAACATGGAGGCGGAACAAAGTTGCAAGCTTAAGCAGATCCACTTGTGATGAAAGCATCTTTGGAGACTCAGGCTACGAGGTGACGGCACAACATGAAGATCACGTGAAGGTAGAGAATGAAACAGAGAAGGATTTGTATGTGCTGAAGCAGCAACTCAAGGAAGAACAGGAGCTGCATAGACGAGAGAATGAGTTGCAGCGGGAACAGGTATAACAAGGGGTGCAACATGCATTCACGGATGAAACTGTGCCCGTGCAAGTTATAGATCCATCCTAGTAGCTGGCACAAAGCAGAGAAGGTGATTAGTATTGTTGATCACATGCAAGGGAATTCAACAGCATTCATGTCATTGTTTGAACGCATGTGATCCCACCCATTTGGAACACTCACTCAGTGAAGCTTCTCTCCTATGAATCTAGATCTATATGGGATATCTTCTCCTTTAGTTTTCAACAACACATATACTTAAAACAATATTTGCATCATGATGAATCTTGGTATAACATCCATGCTAATTATCCAACATTATAGTCTTAATTACATTTGCAAAATTGAAGAATTGAAAAGGGAGTTTACATTGGGAAACCCTTATAGGGGTAAACTTGGTTGAAAGGTGAGGAGGTTAGTAAAAAAGGAGATGGAACTCTATGGATTTTCCTAATACCTATGGTCCATGGGATACTACAAAACATAAACCCCCTCTCTTATGACACAGGATAATAGACAACTAGGGGTTAGATTTGACCCATTCAACCCTCAAAATGAGTAATAAATTAAATCAATCCTCTTAGAGTATTTTTCATAATCTCCACATTTCTATCTTCGTTTTCATGACTAATGGGGGCTGACATGGCATCCTCTAGAATTATGGTGGTCAAACACAATAGATCAACGTCCAGGAGGCATAAATTTTGTGTTTAAAGTTAGATTGACCTGATTTATGCACTGTTGGAAACATATTTGACTGTAGAACAATGTCACGAGGTCTAACACGTTAGTGGGAATGTTTTACACCAAAAAATATCATTTACTTCCTCAAACTAGCCCTATAATTTTCCATACACAAATTTTCTAAACTAAGTCTTACCATTAAAACTGCTCTTGTGAGTTAATTCCTTTAATTTTTTTACTTTGAAAACATCGAGGCAACTAACAAATAATATAATGATCCAATCTAGATAGGTAGCATTGTATTGTTATAATTTATTACATTATTAATATAGATCCAAGAAATTTCCCCTTCCAATGTGTGTGATCTTTTGACTTTTCTATTATACATTAGTATATCTACTTTTTCTTGTGCAATGCAAATTAGATATAGTTGTCATATATATTCATTTTATTCTAAAGGATTTTGAGAGACATATGATTTTTCATTTGTGTGCAAGTACTAATTGTTGAAACTAGGAGTGGAGTTTTGGAGCTGCATTAGTGAGCATGATGTGAGAACAAACACGAGAATAAGGCAATGTATACACCCATTTCCTCATCATTGTAGATTGAATGAACGATTTAGATCTAATGTGAAGGGCCATAGATATTTATTTATAATCCATCATAAGTATCAATCAAATCAATAAAAAGGCTCCCCTATCCATAAGAGAGTTTCTCTTATAACACTTCAACAACCATTTCGTAAAAAAAATTGATCCACTCTATGATCTTCATCTTCTTTATTAAAAGCTTTCACCTACAAAAATAACTAATCAAAATTACTCCAGTTATTATTATTAAAAAAAAAAAAATCATCTACCAAACAAATAAGCAAATTCCATAAATCTCCTCTATTTTTCAACTACACACTTTAAACTTTTGCAAATACCTAAATATAATATAAGTAAATTTATTAATATAAGTAACTTTTTTCAAAACAACTATAAGAATGAAAACTACTCTAACCAAATAATCTTTACAATATAATATATTTTTTATATTATTATTTTTCAAAACATTTTTATATTCATCATTGTTTACCGACAAATTAGTTATGGCTGATAGCAATTCTTTTCCACTGATACTGGATAAATGTAATAAAAAGCATAGCTATTTTAAATTTAAAAAGGACCGCATTTAACCATTGTTCGAAATTGCCCCCAAAAAGATAAACAAAATTAGCTGAATTTGTGAACACAACGGCGCGCGAGTTCAAAGTCAAGTCTGGATATGTGAACACACCGACGCGCAAATTCAAAGTCAAGTCAATTAGCAGTCAAGACAAGTTATAGAGCCCTTTATCGAAGTGAAGAATCATACAGGTTTCAATCTCTGTTTTCCTTTCATTTTCTACTCAATTATTCATTTTGTGCGGGGCCAATTCCATGGCGGCCGGGATGGCTTTTTTGTGGATCACCGACCACGGGATCATGACTCTACGCGCTTTTCTCGTTCTACGAAAATATATGTATTTTAACTTTGATGCAAATTATTTTATATTTTCACTTTTATTTATTATTATCTGAAATTTTATTTTTATGCAGAATAATAAGAATAATTAAAAATAGGAAAAATGTAATATTTAACCCAAATCTTAATACTACATAGATCATTGAGTTTTGATTGCAACTTGCATCTAAAGTCCTTGCTATTCATCTAAAGCTTGAGCCTTCCTTGAGTGTATATCTTTTTAAGCATCACATTCAATATGCATGCTTCTTATAAGGTAATTAGGGGAATTAGAGATGGTTTTATGTTAAACAAAGTATAATGTATTAATATCATGTTTTAGATCAACAATGTTATTCTTTTTTTAGGCTAGTCAATGTTTATTAATGTAATGTGTGTGGATATCACACAAAGGTTTGTTGGGACACTATCATTTTTTTTCATGGGTAGTTTTGACTTCTTTTTGCAACATTAGCCCAAGTGAGAATGCTTACTAAACATAAGCATATTAATTTAGGTAGAGGAAAATAAATTTACAAGGATGTTCCTTAGTAATGACGGGCACTTAGGTGGAGGAAAAGAAACTTACAAGGATGTCCCTTAGTAATGATGGGCACATTTGGAAAAGCTTAGCATGAAATTTTTTTGGGAACATTCCTTGAATTGTAACTTGGAAAAACATCTAATATAGTGAATTAGTGCCCTATAGAGAGGTCAACTAATAAGATGATAACCCTCTTAGCCCTACACACTATCACACCACTAAGGCATCATGGTCAAGTTAAGTTGTTTAGCAACGTAACATTACCTTGGTAGTGAATTATGTCCAAACCTAAATACAAGTAACACACTAATATGGAACCAATGCTCCCACGAAATGATAAAAGGATTTTGATAAGAGAGTGAAAGGGTATTTGAAATTGTTAAAAAAAAAGTGAATAGGGAAACACATTTCATTTAAAGGAAAAATTATATGTTTTGGTTAATCATTCACCTTAAGTGCAAATCTTTTCAAAAATATAAATAAAAAATGAATTATTTTAATACATTTAATATAAAATAAGATGGACTCATTTCACTTATCTTTTTTTATCTATTTTTAATTTAATTTTATCATAAAAATCCACTCATAAAAATCACCTACCATACATTATCATAAATATAATTTTATGGTAAACTCAAATTTTTAAATTTATTTATATGAGTTTACGAGTTTAATGTCTTATATATACAATTTCAGTAATTTTAATTTTAGTGACTTTTTTTTTTAATTAGTAAAATGATTACTAACAAAATTATAATGTTTTGAAAATAAATGTCTTTCAAATTAATCATATTTTAAATGTGATTAATCCTAAAGACATTTCTCTTTATTATAGATCACAAAAGTCTCAAATTACACATTATAATATTTTATTATTTATTCTTTAATATAAGTGAATAAATAAATTGAAATTATATGTCACACTCAAATTATATATTTAACCATTTAAAAAATAAACAAGTTAGAAGTAAAATATAATTAATTGATTTCCTAATACTATCCTATTAAAATAAATAAGCAATTCAATAAATTAAAATAAACAAGGGCTCGGTCAGCTAGTCCCTGCCCCAGCCCGCAGCAGCGTAAGAGCCCTTAACATTGACTCACATTAATGCCACCTGCCCAAACCCTGCGCTACGCGGCAGGTCAATAAGCAACCAGCCAGACAAAATAATCCAGGTTTGAAACGACGCAAGGTTAGCTTCTTCCACCGTCGAAAATTGCAGAAAACAGCAACTAAGTTGATATTTCTTCACAGATCACGCCCTGCTTCTCTCAGATTTCTGAAAATATCGCATAATTATTTGCATTGGCATAGCAGAAGAAGCAGCAGTCCAACATGGAGAAAAAGCTGAGAGTGCTGTATGATATTTCTTCACAGATCACGCCCTGCTTCTCTCAGATTTCTGAAAATATCGCATAATTTAACTTGATATGGTACGCCCTAATTCTGAGTCTTGTAATTCTGAGTCTTGTAGGTAGTTGATGCATGAATTTGCAGACAACGGAACAGGTCTGATCTATGATCAATTGCATGAAGTATTTTGAGCATATTTATGTGTATCAGGGAAAGACAATTTATATTTTCAGAAAATTAGGGGTTTATATTTCTGCTACTATATGTAGAGGATTTAGATTTTGAGTGATTTTTATTAAGTTTGAGACTGTTATATTGGATGTAATGTACTGGAATTTCATATTAATATGATAACCACGGTTTTTTTCTTCCTGAAAAATAAAATTATTGTTTGAATTGTGTAGGACCAGCTTGCCAACAGGCAGCGCAGAACAGAACGAAGCAAAATTTCTGGGAAGATTCGCAGAGCAGAATGGAGCAGAATTCCTGAGAAGATTCGCAAAACCGACCAAAATTAATGGAAAGATTCGTAGAACAGAACAAAATTTATGGAAATAAGAGGTACCATTAACGAAAGGGTAAATGCTGTCGGCGTAGATCGAGGAATCACAGAACAGAAAGAAGAAAAAAATGAATTGAGGAATTGTTATACGCTGTGCTGGTTACGAGTGAGTGTGCACTTCAATTTAAAGGACATGTGCAGAGCTAAAACCTGCAGATCAAGCAAGGTGGATAGAGCTGAGGGCTCATGTTGATGAGTAAAACGATGTGTTTGATCATCAAAAACTCGACCGTAGTGAAGTGAAGATGGCTTGATAGTATGCGCTGGGCACCACAGTCAATAGACCTGTACACATTTGAAAGAACCATTGCTAATGAAATTATAAAGGTGACATTTCGTCCCTGTAACATACCATTAAAACATATCTCTATATATATGTTTTTATTTACACGTAATGAGCTTGTCATGGTGAATGGAATTGTTAATACTTTTCAATGTGTATTTTGTTTTTCAATGTATATATAGTCTTGACTAATAATGAAATATTATTATGAGTTAATAGTTTACAAAGTTTAATTCCTTGTTTAAGCCGTTATCCAGATTCTTATTATAATTTTGTACCTGAGTTATAAACCCTTGGTTCATATGCATTTTGGTAAGTATGGTATGGTAAGAATTTAAATGTTACGTTGCATATACTCATAAACCTTCTCCCCGTAACAATGAATACTAGTCTTTCTAGAACCCTCCGTTGTGCGCCCGATGGAAAATTAATGCATTCAAACGGCTCATAGGGGGATCTATGGCTCCTGAGACCTAGGGTTCATCGAACGGTCAGATATTTCGTGATGGGCGGTTAGAACCACGTGCATCCCATGCAAGGCATGTGTACACGTGTCTCATGCATCATAGCTAACCAAATTCGCTAAACATGTCTTGCAGAGGAATGTAGGATTGCAGGTTACACTTTCCACTGCGAGCGACAAAGCGTGGCCTGTGAACACGTCGGTAGCAGGGTAGCAGTGAGGCGTCATTTGCAACTTTTCTCTGAAAATGCGTTGGTAGCCGTGAGGCGTCATTTGCAACTTTTCTCTGAAAATGGGGACATTTCAGTTCTCCTTGAAGAAAGGCGGTGGGTTGCGAACGTCCGAGGCAGCTAGATCAGCCGTCAGATCTCTGCTTGGAGCAGTTAAAACTCCTCCACCAGCACCTCAGCCAAAGTCAGATATCAGACCGGGCGAAAATTTCAATTATTTGAAGCTAAATGCAGGTTTGTAGCTAGTTAAATTTTGTTCCATTCTTTAAATTCCAGTTTACATATTCATACGAAAATGATCTTTCAACTATCTACTGACTGTTCTTTTTTGTAATGTTTTCCAGAAAAGCTTGTGCGTCAAAACTGACCTGCAAATAGCGGTAGAACTGTGATCTTTAACTCTTCTTTTGCAATCTTGTTTGACAGTTTACGATTTTTTCTTCTTCTCGGATTTTCCTTTAAATATTTGTAGTTTCTTCCAGTTTTTAAAACATAGATCTCTATATTTTTCAAATCTTATAATTTAAATTTTGAATTTAAATTAACTATATCGATCTTATTATTTTGCTGAAGTTTCTTGCGAAAGATATTTTTAATTTATCGTTTTCTTTGTTCATCTAGTGGTTTTTCCTAGAACTCGTCACATTCTGACTGTTCGTTCGCTCCAGTTTATCTAGCATGGCATATAGTTTACAATAATTTTTAGGTGGTGAAGCCTTTACTGATGTGTTAAATTTGTGCTCGGTGAGTTGATGAGAATTTATTATTTTTGTTGTTCTTCAGAATTCAAAGCTGAAGAAATCAGAAGAACAAATTCGCATTCTAGAGACCAAACTGCAACATGTGAAAGCAAGCATGATGAACTTGAAGCAAAATTCTTTGAGGAAAGAGCGGCGTTGGAAGCTAAATATCAGAAGTTCTATCAACCACTATATGCAAAGGTATTCTTCTCATTGCACAGCTATCATTTGAAATTTCATCATAATTTATCACAATCTCTAGTATTACTGTGATTGCCCTCCCGATTCCAAGTTAAATCACTGCCAAAATTTCATAATTTATCACAATCTCTTGTATTACTGTGATTGCCCTCCCGATTCCACGTTAAATCACTGCCAAAAAATCTGTTTAAAAATTATGTTCAATTCAAAACCCAAACAATCTGTTTAAAAATTATGTTCAAATCACTGCCAAAAAATCTGTTTAAAAATTATGTTCAATTCAAAACTCAAACAATCTGTTTAAAAATTATGTTTCAATTAAAAAATTATTATGTTTCAATTAAAAAATTGCAGTATTTGCAGTATTTACCTGATGGTCATGAACATTTGCAACAGGCCAGGCTCTAGATGGATGAAGCATGTTGGATGAAGTCCGTTGCAGAATACTGCAATATTTACCTGATGGTCATGAACATTTGCAACAGGCTAAACATTTGCAACAGGCCACGCTCTGGATGGATGAAGCATGTTGGATGAAGTCCGTTGCAGATGAAGCGGCCTTTGGATGAAGGGCCATTGCAGATGAAGCGTGATGGTTGCAGATGAAGCGGCGTTGCAGATGAAGCATGATGGATGAAGGCATTTTAAGGGAGGCAATTAAAGTCGGTTGCCTCCATGCAAATTGACACGCCAGGGCAACTTTGACACGGCGGCAAGGTGGGCAGCAGCCATGGTTTAGCAGAATAAGTATTCCTAACATTAAATGTTAGGGGATTAATGCTAAGGGAAACTTAGCATTAGTTCACGAAGCTCTTAATCACCTGTATTTTTGCAAATTTAGCCTAACTTTTCAGGTTGGATACCTCGTACTGAGGCCAAGGCCAAATAAGACGAACATGTATATGATTGGTTCACAGCATAAACAAATAAGAAATATCGTTTTGATTTTCGTGTCATTCGAATAAACTTTATGGTAAGTTGAAATAGTTTATTGGTTGCCGGGCCAAACTAATAGCAACCGACCAAAATCGATTGCTATAGTCCCTGCCAGGCCCGGAGGGCAGGGACTAAAAAGACATCTTAAAATAACCCGCTATCTACTTCTAATATTCAAGCATATCTACCTTAACATTCAAGCATACACGTAGCTTCTAAGATGTTCTAAAGAATGATAGCTGCGTTGATTCATGAAAGATGTATTGAATATCAGAAATCATAATTATTTTTATGATGACAATGTTTTTATTGGGTATATGGGTATATGGTTTTAAATTTTCATAGTTTTAAATTTTATTGTAAAATTTGTTATTATAATAATAAAGAGAAAAATATTTGAAAAGGGAAAAATATATGTAACTTTAAAATTAACTAGTTAATTCTACGATGATGAAGTGAAAAGTAGTTGAGGTTATTTATGAGAAATTTATTTATAATAACAATACTTCTACTTATACATCATTTTAAATTTCTTTGCATAATTTGTTACTATAATGACAAAAATAATCTTCTATTCTATAAATATTTTATCTTCTACATTATAATGCTTTTATCTTCTACTAGTGTCCATATGCCAAGAATACACTCGAAATGCATAATTTGTTACTATAATGACAAAAATAATCTTCTATTCTATAAATATTTTATCTTCTACATTATAATGCTTTTATCTTCTACTAGTGTCCATATGCCAAGAATACACTCGAAAATCCCACTTGAGACAAACTTTGGGTAAAACTACTATTGCTAGATTACTTAAGACAAACTATAGGTAAAAGTAATACTAGATTATATATACTATATTTCAAATGAGGTGGCTTTTTTTAGTGGAGATATGAAATCACTATGATTGTTGTTGGGTTTATAATTCCTATATGAAATAATTCCTAAAATAAGTTGGCTATTTCCTTTTTAAAAACTCACATTTATCTATATAAAATCAATCAAAAAGAAAAATAAAAAAACATTTTGTATCTTAAAAGTCAATAAAAATAACTAAAAGGGAAGGGATACAAAAATAGGAAATCCAAAGCAACTAGGATTTAAAACATGACATTATTAATTGTAACTTAAAACATCTCAACTACATAGAATTAATTATTAATTTATTTATTTCAAATATAAATTTGTTCCTTCCTTATATCATTTAATTATCTTAATAAATTTATCTCTACAATTATTTTAACCATTAATAAACTTATGATAAAATATAAATGATGCACGAGTCGAGCTCACCATGACCACGTCAAAGAAAAGTTGAATTTATTTTATTTAGTCTTTCTGTTGGTTAACTGGAAAGTAGATAGGACTTTTATTATTTTATTTTATGTTAGTTAAGGGTAGTTGAACAGTTATAGTGATATGTTGATCTATTGTTCACACACTGTGATTATCCTTTTATTTTAAAGGGAAAAGACAAAATGTATTTGAAGAGGAAATCTTGCCATAAGATAAACGAATGTGTGATATGTTGATCTATTGTTCACAAACTGTGATTATCCTTTTATTTTAAAGGGAAAAAGACAAATGTATTTGAAGAGGAAATCTTGTCATAAGATACACAAATGTCTAATAACAAGTAATTGTAAGAGTCTGTAACTGAAAAAGTAACTGTACACTTTCATTAACTAGAAAAGGGAACCTATAAATGTAACAGCACAAACCATGTAAGGGGTTCAGTTCAATACCTCTCGCACTCAAATAAAAGTAGCAACAGAGAATTCAAAGTTTTGTCCATCTGTATGCTTACTGTAATTTATGTTTTCTCTTTGATGAATTAACTCAAATAAAAGTAGCAACAGAGAATTCAAAGTTTTGTCCATCTGTATGCTTACTGTAATTTATGTTTTCTCTTTGATGAATTATTTGAATACACAACTAGCTATGTACAGATTCATTTAAAGAAATACTTCGTTGCATTTCAGGAGAGAGACAACCAGTGAATACAACAAGAATAAGGAGCAAACATGATATAAGGGTTTGTAATTCATTAAAGTAGAAAGCTGAAAATACTTCGTTGCGTTTCAGGAGAGAGACAACCAGTGAACACAACAAGAATAAGGAGCAAACATGATATAAGGGTTTGTAATTCATTAAAGTAGAAAGCTGAAGTAAACCAGAACTTCACACAGGCCAAACACCAGTTTCCACATTGCATCTCAAATGACAGCCTAGTAACATTGCAAGAAAATTCATAGAGTTTGTGTAATAAAAAAATTATACATTGAACTTCAAGCAAATTGCAAGGCATATGACAACAGTTTCAGCCACGAAATCTCGAGAAGACAAAAAGCATATGTCAACCAAGTAATTCAAAAATAGAACCAATTTATTATATTTTCCCTGAAGAATTTCTTGCCAAATATTGCAAAGTCCAATGTATTAAACTTATACAATAGAGTTGTAAAACCAAAATCGTGCACACTCAAACCATGGGCCACAAACCCTAGGCGAGGGCTTCAATCATAACATTTATACACGACATAGACACAGACCGTGAACAATAAACCCTAGGTGAGGATTTAGGAAGGAGCCGTAGCTACATACAAGAAATTTCAGTCAATATACGATGGAAACCACACTTCTGACGAACTAGAGCATTGCTCATAGTGAGCGTTTGACAAACCCTTCACCCCTGAAGAACTGAGCTAAAAATACAAAGATGACGAACTACGAGAAGTTAGAAGAGGCAGAGCCTACCAGGCAAAACCGAGGCATGTGATGCCAAACCCTCCAACAACAAACCCCAACACCTACACAACCAAGAATACATAGGTGTTAGCGATATATTGCAATGGAAGTGTAATTACAGAGCTGGAAAGAAAAACTAAGCCATTAAGAATGCCAAAGACCAGTGATCTAGTGGCAGCGCAGGAGAAAAAGGAGCAATCCAGGTCAGGGACCACATAAGGAGGCTCATGAGTTGAAACCAGAGAAGGATAGATTACATGTGCATGCCGAAGAAGAAAGAGAGCCATCGAGCCGAGCCTAAAAGTAAATAGAGGTTGAGCTGCCAAACCAAAGGAGAAACATCAATGCATGAGTTAACATACAGCGGCCTGAGAGCCCACGGCAAAAAGAAACCAAACACAACAGGGGTCTTAACCTCGCAACTACACTAAGAGTCACAACGAGCTACAAGAAGGAAGACCATCGAACAAGGGAACAAACAAATAACTCGGCGGGAGACGCAAACATCAAAGTGAGTACCCTTTTATTAACACATAATTGAATGCACATCAACCTAAATCTAAAATATGTGTATTGCATTTCATCTGCATGTTGTCATTCCGTATGATTAAATCAACCAAATAGATATTATAAATCATTCCGTTTACAACAAGTGTATAAAGTGGTGGGCTGGTCCCATCAATAAAACAATACAAGATTCATAATAAATTACAAAGACCTGTCAAAAACTCTAATTATTCAAAAGTAGCCCTCAACTGGAACAAACAATCCTCATTCCAAAAAAAATCCACACCCAAGTATTATAGATTCAAAACCCTTTAAAATAATTTAAATACATGTTATGGATTTGTAACTTATAAATCTATTATACAAGTTATAGACTCATAACTTATAAAGAAAAAACCTACAAGAATCTCCATTAAAAGTCATTAAGTGAACATTAAAACTGAGAAAAAAAAAATATGGATAACACTCCTTTCAAACTATAAGCAGCCTAGCAACCAAGATAAATTTTCAAACCATAAAAACATTTTTCCATAGTAAAAATTGCAAAAGATAAATGAAAATTTTCAGAAAAAGTACTTCTCATTTCAGAATTGAAAGTAAAACAGAAAGAGCCGAAGTATTAAGGCACAAATACGAACAAAGATAAGAAAAGTTACTCTCTCTGTCGCTTCCGGGACCAACAAATTTCAAATTTTATTAACGCATGCGTTTCAAATTTTGTAAATGCATACGTTTCAAAATATAACTCACTGCGAGACGTTTCATAATGAATGCAACCACGTTTCATCCTATTATATTTATTTTTTTTGTTTTTTGGTTTCTAAAAACACTTCTCTAATACACCATTCTATATGGAGACAAAGTTTACTCTATCATTCAAAAATATATTATTCATTACAAAATTAGAAACTTTTTTTTACACAAAACACTAATTATAGCTCTAACTTCTTAAGTTATCTAAACATGGTGAATTGTTTTAGTTCTCAAAGTGGTAAGCCTAGTGGGTTTAGTAAGAGCAATACTAGTTGAGCATATATGCTCTATGTATTGTTTTCGAGACTTGAACCCTCCTGCTTTCAAGTCTTTTGGCATAATTGTCATTCTTTTCATCATGCCAAGATCATTTTCCCTTTTTGCCTTGTGCAAAAGTTAGAACATAATCAATAATATGCAAATTGACATTAATAGAAAAATGGGTTAAAAATATGTAATATAGTAGGGAAATAATTAATAGATGGGCACCATGCAAAATGGAAGAAGACACAGTGCATTGAAAAGCTATGCAATTATAATGTATGATAAATTATATGTCAATATATTATGAGTTATGGTATAGGGTATACAACTTCTCCCAAATTCCCTTGAAGACGAGGTGAACATCGTAATTGTTGTGAACAATGCGGCTTTGGATGCAACACTTGCTTGTTATCTATTATATGTGGATGGCTTTAAGGAGATGCATATTCTTTATTCTAGACACAAGAGAGTAAGTAGAGATATATAATTATGAATCTCAAACCAAAAACCAAATTAAATGTAAAAACTAATTAACAATCATAAATAATTATTTAAATAAATACTTAATCCATCTCACTTACATTCTTTTCAAGACCATTATCATGTTCTGGTGTTTCAAATGATTGTAATGGTTCCAAAAACTGTACTTGCATCCATTTTCTTTATTATCACCCTAGTAAAATATAATAATAAATAAGAAAAGAAATCTAAAAAATAAAATATTTGTTTTCTTGTTTGTCATTCTAGTAAAATACATTAATTTGTATGCTAATGTTGATCTGAAATAGTTTGTACGGAAACAAAACTTACTTCTTCCAAACGCTGTTGAAATCTAGGTGAACGTCGCAATGGTTCATAACTTGATGTGTGTTGGGTTTCCAAGTTACTAGATATAAAATAAGTGGCCAAATAATATGGAGAGATCTCTATGGAATTATCATTATGCTAGAAATATCAATAAAAATGGGAGATTAGCATACAATTGATAATAAAAATAAACATGTCATTTAGTATGAAAATGTCTTGGCAATAAAACCAAGCAAAAATTATACGTATGTGAATGTGCATCTACCTCTTCTCACCCTACATCATTAAAAATCCCTTCTCTTTCTTTTTGTTGCAAAGAAATTTCTATCTGCTTATTAGTGTCCATACGTCTACTAGATAGCCTTTTCTCCCAACGATCCATTTTCTCTTTGATTTTGAGTTTTGAGGCATCATCAAACTCATCAATCATAGAAGCTGGCTGTATAAAACATTCAACAAATTTAACATGTAATTATAAATTTATGTTATTAGTCCCTCCGTGGGACTATTAGCGATCTCGTTGACCTACCATTACTTGATACTTTGACCGGTTTTTTTTTCGGTGTTTTCACATTTTAACCTAAGTTTGATGCTCCCAATTTTATTCAACAAAATTTTACACAAAGTTTTTGGTTCGGAAAACGATTGAGGCCTTATAGCAGCCTTCACGTTGCCCGATGCAAAAATATTGAGGCAATCTCATCTTATCCAAAGTACACTATGGTAGGCTGTGCAGCCAAAGCTTGCAATATCATCTTATCCTAAGTTCTTTCTCGGGCCTATTCCACGTTAAGCCAACACCTAATTTAGACATTTGTTCATAGAGATATTTGCATGTTGACCACCTGTCAGTGTATGGAACCCTGTCAAAGCTTATATCACAAGCAGAGAACCATGCGAGGAGCCTTTCAACTTTGTGTACTCGTTCCTAACTTATTTGCTCATTGTTTCTCTCCTCCAAAGGAGGTCTTTGGTCCGAACTGCAAGAGGGTTTCCCTGTATAGTCGTCTTCAGTCTCCTGCTTGTGGTTGTTGTCGTTGGGTGTCGAGGCTACCTTTCCTTCCTTCACCATTAGTCTCCACGTCTATTAGCTCAAAGTGATTGTAAATTAGAGTTGAACAGGCGGCGTATTTACACTTTATACATTTCACGGTTGGGGCTCAAAGGGGACTAATTTTCAAAGAATCTATGTTTTTAAGCAGAGAAATGAAATGGGTTATAGGTGACCGTCTTCATCATCCACACTACAAGGTTTTTGAATAGATTATCGGCATTATGCGAGCAAAAACTGGCAAAAGTACACTCGTATGTTCATTTGCTTGTAAATTTTGTGCCAGCTCTTGTTTTTACTTTCTGTTTGCAAATCTTTTTTCTTCCTGTCCCTTAAATAGTAGTGAAGAGGTCATGTTGTCGTCGTGAATTTCATTGTAGGGGGCTTTCCAATTATACATAATTTTTATTATGTATCAGCTCAGTCCAGGCCTGGAACGTGACTGGGTGCTTATTAGGCATGCTAGGCATCCCCTCCCTCAACATGTGTTGGTGTTCCACATTGGTCATGAATTTTCTATCACCATAGGCCATCTTCTTATGAATTTGTTGGTCAAACAGGTTTCTATGCTTCAACAGTTCGACAACGTTGGGAACTTTCATTTATACAGGTATTATGAAAGTTAATTTCCATTGTTAGATGCAAACTCCCGGTTTATACATATATATTGTTTTTAAAATGTGAACTTCTAATTGTGGACTCCTCCGAGTTAAGGTGGAGGTTTTTGCAGGCGAAGAAGACTCTGGGATGAAGAGTTAGAGGAAGACTTGTTCAATTCGTAATTATTTTTTTGATAACCCCATCGGGGATTTCTAAATGAAAATACAGTGTTTTCCGCTTTATATCGCAACTACTGTAACTCTCTCTTCATTGTGAGTATTGTAATATTGTTCGTTTCCGACCTTGCGAAATGCCTTTCTGAGACTTCTGAGATTGGCGTTTGCGGTGTTGTAGTTGTTCTGGTATTTAGAATTTGTTTAGAGCATTTTTATTCGATAAGTTCCCTTTTTTTGTTCCTTCGCATTACCGAGAATGATTAAGCAAAAGGAATTTATGAAGATTATTTAGTGTTTTCCGTTTTATATCGCAAGTGTTCATTCTGAGTATTATAATATTGTTTGTTCTGAGTATTATAATATTGTTCGTTTCTAACCTTGCAGAAATGCCTATCCGAGACTTTGGCGTTTGCCGTGTTGTAGTTGTTCGAGTATTCATAATTTGTTTAGAGCATTTTTATTCAATAATTTCCTTCCTTAGCATTACCGAGAATGATTAAGAAAAAGGAACTTATGAAGATTATTTGCTTGAGTAAATAATAACTGTTTTCCCTAACCACTTAATAAGTAAAAACACCACTTAATAAATAAAAAGAGTGTTTACAAGGAACTACTAAATCACTTCTCACTTCTGCATAATTAATTTCAAGAAATAATTTTATAATTAAAATAACATACAGTAAATTAAATATTTATTTACATAATTGGAGGATATCACACTCATACAATGAATCCCATAATCAAATAATCAAATAGAGTTAGGGAAAGTTAGAAATAATGGAGAAATGGTTATGTGGTTGTAACGCATCTTCTTAGTTTAGGAGTAGTTCCTAGAATTTAGGAGGTTGTTTACAACTACCTATTTTTCAGTGATGTATTTAATATTGTAATATTCATTTGATGTAATGTAGAGTGAACGTGAGAGAGAGTCTCCTCTTTGTTTGAGTGCAGTCTCCGAGGTGCCGTACACACCTGTGAGCTGCAACTAGTGTGATTTTTATCTTGGTATCAGAGCTTAGGGTAGAGGTAGCCTAAAAAAAAAAATTTGGGATGTATCATTAGTTGCACATCTGTAGTGGTAGGAGAGATTGTAAATGTATATGTGTGATCAGGTGGAACTGCAGTAACACCTCGAGTGAAAGGCGTCAGATGACTGATCATCTCTGAGGCGAAGGAAGGGTTGGAGCGGAATTATTTTTTTGCGGAAGGTGCAGCAATTAGCACGAGATTTTAAGTAACACTGACGCCATTAGCGTGGGTTTGAGGCTGAAAATCGCACCACAGAAAAGAACGACCAAATTGGCATGGATCCGTGGCTGTTAAGCGCGCCAAAATTCGTGCACATAAATTTTCATTTTCCGCAATTAACGCGGATTCAGTGTTGATTAGAGCGGCAGCCCTTTCCATCTGAAAATCTGCAATTTTTTGTTGCAAATTAGAAGTGGCTCAGTAGAGGCACGTGGAGATTCTGCTCAGTGGTAGCATATTTGATTTGCCCGGTGGTGGCGAATTGAGGATCCTTGATGAGCTCGGAGGTAGCAGATCGGATTTGCCCGGTGGTGGCGAATTAAGGTTCCATGATCGGACCTGCCCGGTGGTGGGGAATCAGAGCTCTATGATCTGCTCGGTGGAAGCAGATCGGTGTTTTGCCCAGTGGTGGCGCAGTGCAGCTCCTTGATATGTTCGGTGGAAGCAGATCGCCCCCGGTGGTGGCGTGTTGGAGCTTGCTTGTTGATCTGTTCGGTGGTAGCAGATCGGTTTTGCCCACTGGTGGCACAGTGAAGTCCCTGATCTGTTCGGTGGCAGTAGATCTGACTTGCCCGGTGGTGGCACAGTGAAGTCCCTGATCTGTTCGGTGGCAGCAAATCGGACTTGCCCGGTGGTGGCACAGTAAAGTTCCTGATCTGTTTGGTGGTAGCAGATCGGACTTGCCCGGTGGTGGCCGATTGGAGTGTTCAGTTGGGCGAAAATGAACAACAGTTTGGAGTCATACCTCCAAGAGTCTGGCAAGCTCGATGGAACGAACTTCTCTAACTAGAAGTTCAAAATGCAAACTTTGCTGGAGAGTGTGAATGCATGGTTGATCATCTTGGGAAATGAGCAGAGAACTGGAACACCGACACAAGAACAAGACTGGGATAAGAGAGAAACAAAGGCGAAAGTCATACTGAAGATGTCTGTCAAAGACAACATTATCCCCCATATCAGAGATTGCAAGTCGGCCGCAGATATATGGACCACAATCAAGAATCTATACGAGACACAGAACATAAATCGTGTTCTGGCACTCAAGGGAAAATTGTTTGCATTAAAGATGGATGAGAATGAATCCGTTGGTGGATTCATGGGCAGAGTTAAGGATCTGAAAGACAAATTGGGAGCCATTGGAGAGAAGGTATCATATTCAGATCTGGTTACACTTACACTGAACATAATGATTGATGAATATCAGACATTCATCTCAGGGTTGTCAGCAAGGGAGAAAGCCCCCTTGTTTGATGAGTTGACAGCGATTCTGCTCCAGGAGGAGGAGTGACGACAGAATCTGAAAACTCAGAGCAATAACTTAGCTCTGATGTCGAAGAGGTGACAATACAGAGGAAAGGAGGACCAACACCAACATCAGCATCAACAACCGCAACATCAGCAGCAGAAAGGGGCCAACTCTTTTCAAAAGAGACCATTCAGAGGTATGAATGATAATTATGTTAAGAGATGTTTTTACTATGGGAAGCCTGGCCACCAGATTAAAGAATGCTATAAGAGGCAGGCAGATGAAAGAAAAGGCAAACAGAGGAAACATCAGGGGTGTTCTGCTGGAGAAGAGGATGACCACAGCCATGATCTTCGATTATTCACAGTCGACTGTGCACTTTCAGCATCAAAAGGAGATGAGGATAATATATGGTATGTCGATTCTAGTGCATCCTTGCATATCACTGGTAAGAAAGATTGTTTTGAGTTTCTTGAAGAGTCAGCATGTGGATAAAAAATTTACTTAGGAGATGACAGTGGGTATGAGATCAAAGGTTGTGGGGATATTCGTGTGAAGCTACCTGGTGGTGACATCAAAAATCTCAAAAATGTTTTATATATTCCAGGAATTAAAAAAAAATGATCTATGTCTCTATGATAACAGACCAGGACATGGAGGTGCAATTCTTCAAGAATGGATGTGTCATTCAGGATAGTCAATTGGAGACAGTTGCAACAGGAGTACGCGTGGGGAATTTGTACAGACTGGATGCAAGGAGCATGCCACGACAAGCGATGGTTGCAGCAACATCAACAGTCGAAAATATCTGGCATCAGAGATTTGGACATCTCAATTTGAAAAACCTCATCTTACTTCAGAAGAAAGGTATGGTCGATGGACTTCCTGCTTTACATAATGTCAAACTGGAATGTGATGGATGTGCATTAGGGAAGATGCATAGAGATGAATTCCCTTTGCATGTCAACAGAAAAGAAAGAGACATCCTAGAACTAGTGCATACAAATATTTGTGGACCTATGCAGACTAGGTCTTTAGGAGGTGCATACTACTTTCTATTGTTTACAGATGATTGCGCTAGGTTCTCTTGGGTATATTTTTTAAGCAAAAAGAGTCAAGCTTTCCGATATTTTAAAGAATTCAAATCTATGATAGAGAACCAAACAGGAAAGAAGATAAATATTCTCCACTCGGATCAAGGGGGAGAATACAGGTTAGGTGAGTTCATGAACTTTTGCAAGCAGCATGGGATTATACAACAATTCACAGTGCCACACACTCCACAACATAATGGAGTAGCAGAACGCAAGAACAAGACCCTTGTGGGGTGCGGGAGAAGTATGCTTCCAGGTAAGGGTATTTCTAATGGTCTTTAGGGCAGAAGCCATTAATACTACTGTTTATTTGAAGAATAGGAGTCCCACCAAATGTCTTGGCTTCAAAACCTCCTTTGAAGCACTGTTTGGACTCAAACCAGCAGTCGGTCATTTAAGAATATTTGGATCTAAAGTTTTTGATCATATACCAAAAGAATATAGGAAAAAGCTAGACTCCGAAGCCTTGAAATGTATATAGGTAGGATATGGCACAGAGTATAAGGCATACAAGTTATATAATCCTGTGACTCATAAAGTGTTTGCAAGTAGAGATGTCATTTTTCACGAACAGACAGAAGATGGAAAGGAAGACTCTAACAGTGACAGCCACATTCCATTCCTGATAGAACTGAACAGTGAAGAAGAAGAAGAATAGGAGCAGGAGCAGGAGCAGAAACAGGAAGAAGTAGTAGCAGATAATGTAATAAGTGATGATGCAGGGCTGGAAAGTGCTGAAACAGATAGAGTTGAGGTAATTCCTCTACCTAGAAGATCAGGTAGGAAGACTAGACTACCTACTAAATTGAGAGGCTATGCTTTAATGTCCAAAATTCTAAACATTGTAGAACCTTCAAATTATGAAGAAGCAAGTAAATCAGATGAATGGAGGGTTGCAATGCATGAGGAAATTGAATCAATATATAAAAATCATACTTGGGATTTAGTTGAGTTGCCTGAAGGAAAAACCCCTATAGGTTGTAAGTGGCTATATAAACCTAAGATAAATGCAGAAGGGGGTGTAGAAAAATACAAAGCTAGACTGGTAGCAAAGGGTTATTCACAGCAAGAAGGCATAGATTTCGATGAAACCTTTGCCCCTGTAGCTAAACTTAATAAAATTAGAATGCTAATCTCTTTAGCAACAAAACATAAATGGAAGCTACACTAGTTAGATGTTAAATCTGCATTTCTGAATGGAGAACTAAAGGAAGAAATATATTTAGTACAGCCTCCTGGTTTTGTGAAAAAGGGGCAGGAGCATTTAGTGTGTAAATTGCAGAAGCCACTTTATGGTTTGA
This sequence comes from Pinus taeda, assembly GCA_000404065.3. Lineage (NCBI taxonomy): Eukaryota > Viridiplantae > Streptophyta > Pinopsida > Pinales > Pinaceae > Pinus > Pinus taeda. The sequence goes on along the minus strand of APFE031681744.1, from coordinate 5,645 downwards.
AACAAGCACCCAGGTCATGGTATGAGAAAATTGATTCATTTTTTATACAGCATGATTTTCATAGGAGCCTCAACGATCCAAAGCTGTATACCAAGATAAATAAACAGAGGAAAATCATTTTGATTTCTTTGTATGTGGATGACATGATAATAACAGGGAATGCAGATAATTTGATCAAATAAATCAAGCAGCAAATTTCACAGGTGTTGGAAATAATACTGAGAGGGGGGGGGGGGGGGGGGGGGGGGGGTGAATCAGTATTAGCAAATCAATAAAACTTTTTCATTTTCACACTCAGGTTCACATACGCGACTTCAGTTAAGGATATCCGCGTATATACGCGACTGTGTTAAAAGAAACTGGCGTACATTGGGTAACCTTTATCATTTAGTGAGTTTATCTTCAGTGAATGCATCAGAACATTATTAACCATATGAATAGTAAACAGAACAGATCATCACACATAAAGAGCACACATGAACACCATGATATAAGGTGGAAACCCAATGTGGGTGAAAACCACCTGCTGCAATTTGTTTCTATCTTCCTTTAATAAGAAACTTCTTTTACAATGTACTCGTGCAGTCCTTTACCACTACGCAGGCTACTACCTGCATAAGGCTACAACCTTCTTAGCTTTTGTACTAGCCATTCCATTTACTAGTACGTAGGCGTTGGCCTACTGAAGGCTCCAACCTTCACTCGTTTTCGAGCTGCTCCTGGAAGGGAGCTACAACCCGCTTAGCTCTTGTACTGGCCAATATGTTTACCAGTACGTAGGTGCCGGCCTACAATCATCCAGGGACCACGTTTCATACATTTTCATATTGGATCCATAAAAAAATCACCATTGCAATACAACCTGCATCATCAATCTCTGAATCACCCAATACTGAAACCCTGTCAACAACACAGTCACACACTAGATAACTCTGCAACAAAAACGAGATCCAATAGCAACTTCAAACTTCATACTGTATACGCTACTTGGGCGAACCCAACCTGCGTGTATACATGCTTTTACCAAAGACAACTCGCGTACATATCTACAAATTCTACCTCATAACATTGCAGCTATTTCAGACATCAGAACATACCCATATCATAACATTCATAAACATGCGTCAATAGATATAATCTATCCATACTCAAAACATATAAAGATAATCATTCCAAGCCTTGAGATCCCAATCCATCATTCATCATCCTTCACATGAGTGCCTGCTTGGTTCAGATCAAGCAAGGCATCACCAACCCATAACCAGCATCTAGATCTCACACTTTATCAGATGTTCATCACTTGATCACCCTTTCACTCATTCTTGGCCTAATGATCTTCTCCTTATATAGTTTTAGGCTTCTCTCAATACCATGGTCCAAAACCATGTAGAATGAATACCTTGGACCCAATACCTAGGGTGGTTACTTCGGACCAAATACCATGGACCAATACCAAAATACCATGGACCAAATACCACGGACCAAAACTTAGTTTTCCGACATGTACACACCTTTCCTTCTGTGAATCTGCGTGTGTATGTATACACGCCTTTTGCTCTGATTACCCATGTATATACGCACTTTCATCACGGTCAACCTGCGTATATCTCTCTCTTCACCTGTTACACTATGATATGTCCTCTGAGTGAGTTTCCATCACCTGTATCATACACAGAGTGAGTTGCCATCAAGGACAACACTTGAATCATAATGCCAACAATCTCCCCCTTTGGTCTTGATGGCAACCACTACACCAAGTCACTCTCCCCCTTTGACATCAAGGGAAAAGGGCGGACCAAGATATTCTCTTCTTTGATATACATTCTGTTGTCCATACTCCCCTTGAGTGCATGCTGAAGTTTCTGATTGATCTCCCCCTTTCTATATGCCAAGGTGTACAAATCTGTCCATGCTCTCCCTGACTGTAGGCTAGATCTGCAAAAAGATGTTCTACAAGGAGAACGTGACCCTATTATGAATGACCTTCCTATTACCAAAGACTCATACATACATCTACCTCTCAACCAAGTGAGGATATACAAATATTGACTCATCCATCCAACCCAATCAGGATATACCAAAAGTTTATACATGACTCATTACATCATCCATCCCATGCATATTGGGGTAACAAAAATACATCATATGACTCACAAAGACCAAGGACCTAAGCAAGACCATGATAGTTATCAGCAACTATCATATACCATATGATCTACATTATAAGTATCTAGTATCCAAATCTGTAACCTGCAATCCATTCTTTTGGTCAAGCAAGATATGTTAATAAGCATCATCACCAAGAACTTCTAATCATAATGCCAACAATGTATTATTTGAAGTATATGCTCCCCTTGAACCAGTGCCATGCCATCATCAAAACTGTGACTGAACCATATCAGACTTCTGCACTGCTACATCTTTCAGAACATCATATACGCGACTTTGCAGCATTTAACTCACGTATATACGCGTCTTGTCTTCACGAAACCCGTGTATGAGATTTGGAACACTGATGTTCCACACTTCCAGCTACCTCTGAATCTGTCATGTCTAAGTACTCTGCTATGCCACATCTTTCTCGCTGTACTTCCGTTTTCTTCCATATCTTCAACTGTGATGATGTTTTCTTCTTTTGGTTTGGTATCCATAATTTTCTTTTGCATTCCTTTGCTATGTGTCCGAGTTTGTAACATGCATAACATCTCATATATCTCATATTCCTTCTATAGCAATCAAAAGCTCTGTGACCAAACATATTGCAAGCAAAGCAGTATCCATTAAAGTACTAGGAATGTGATGATCTTTCATGATGGTCATGAGCCCTTCTTCTTCTACATCTAGCTACCACATGTCCAAGATTATAACATTCAACATTGTTCATAGGAGGAGTAGAAGATTTTCTTTGAAGGACTTCTTTCCTTGCTTGGTGATGAGATTGACTTTCTATCTCCTTGTTGAGCATTTCAAATTTTGCATTAGAGTCCCTTGTCTTACTTTGTGAACTAGATTCACCTTCAATTGACTCATGAAAACCAAGACGAGTTTTGATAGTAGGAGACCGTTGACTACTAAGAATATCATCCAAAATCTTAGTACTATCTTGAAATCGCAATAGTTTATCCTTTTCTTCTAATTTACTTATCAAGATATTTACCTCAACCTGATGTTGTTCTTCCTTTTCCAAACATTGCTTCTTCAAAGTTTCTTCAGACTTTCTTCCTTCTTCCATTTGTTTCCTTAAATTGAGAATCTTATTTTCCTGTTCTTCATTCAACACCTGCAGCATTTGACGAATTCTGAAAGCACATTCCAACTGAGCTTTTAAGCTGATAATTTCTTCTTTGAGGGCATTCTCCCTTTTGCTAGGTAGATCTTCTTGATCTATGATTTTATCTGATGCTTCATTTACTTGTCCATCTTCAATCTTAGGTGATTCATGATCTTAATACTTTCTTCCACTTACCGGCAGGCTGTCATTGTTCCTTGGAGTTGTCTTCTTCTTTTGACGCACTTTCTTTCCCATTGTTCTACGGATTTCCTTCAAGCGATCAAGCTTCTTCAGAAGGACCTGCTCTGATACCAATTGTTGGAAATAATACTTAGAGGGGGGGGGGTGAATCAGTATTAGCAAATCAATAAAAAAATTTCAATTTCACACTCAGATTCACATACACAACTTCAGTTAAGGATATCCACGTATATATGCGACTGTGTTAAAAGAAACTGGCGTACATTTAGTAACCTTCATCATTTAGTGAGTTTATCTTCAGTGAATGCATCAGAACATTATTAACCATATGAATAGTAAACTTAATAGATCATCACACATAAAGAGCACACATGAACACCATGATATAAGGTGGAAACCCAATGTGGGTGAAAACCACCTGCTGCAATTTGTTTCTATCTTCCTTTAATAAGAAACTTATTTTACAATGTACTCGTGCAGTCCTTTACTAGTACGCAGGATACTACCTGCAGAAGGCTACAATCTTCTTAGCTTTTGTACTAGCCATTCCATTTACTAGTACGTAGGCGCTGGCCTACTGAAGGCTCCAACCTTCACTCGTTTTAGAGCTGCTCCTGGAAGGGAGCTACAACCCCCTTGGCTCTTGTACTGGCCAATATGTTTACCAGTACATATGTGCCGGCCTACAATCATCGAGGGACCACGTTTCATACATTTTCATACTGGATCGACAAAACAATCACCATTGCAATACAACCTGCATCATCAATCTCTGAATCACCCAATACTGAAACCTTGTCAACAACACAGTCACACACTACATAACTCTGCAACAACAACCAGATCCAATAGCAACATCAAAATTCATACTGTATGTGCTACTTGGACGAACCCAACCTGCATGTATACGCGCTTTTACCAAAGACAACCCACGTACATATCTGCAAATTCTACCTCATAACATTGCAGCTATTTCAGACATCATAACATACCCACATCATAACATTCATAAACATGCGTCAATAGATCTAGTCTATCCATACTCAAACCATATAAAGATAATCATTCCAAGCCTTGAGATCCCAATCCATCATTCATCATCCTTCACATGAGTGCCTCCTTGGTTCACATCAAGCAAGGCATCACCAACCCATAACAAGCATCTAGATCTCACACTTTATCAGATGTTCATCACTTGCTCACCCTTTCACTCATTCTTGGCCTAATGATCTTCTCCTTATATAGGTTTAGGCTTCTCTCAATACCATGGTCCAAAACCATGTAGAATCAATACCTTGGACCCAATACCTGGGGTGGTTACTTTGGACCAAATACCATGGACCAATACCAAAATACCATGGACCAAATACCACGGACCAAAACTTAGTTTTCCGACATGTACGCGCCTTTCCTTCTGTGAATCTTTGTGTGTATGTATACGTGCCTTTTGCTCTGATTACCCGCGTATATACGCACTTTCATCACGCTCAACGTGCGTATATCTCTCTTTTCACCTGCTGCACTATGATTTGTCCTCTAAGTGAGTTTCCATCACCTATATGATACACAGAGTGAGTTGCCATCAAGGACAACACTTGAATCATAATGCCAACAACAGGTATTTGAAATGAAAGACCTTGGTGATCTTCATTATTGCTTAGGATTGGAGGTGTGGAAAGATTGTGGTCAAACTTTTCTAACCCAAGGAAAGTATGCCAGAACCCTGTTGGAAAGATTCACAATGGAACAGTGTAAAATAGCAGCAACACCATTGCAGCAGAATCTTAAGTTAAGCAGTGACGATGGCACAAAACAGGTGGATGCTACTTTGTATAGACAGCTAGTCGAAAGTCTGATCTATCTCACGACAACTAGTCCTGATCTTGCATACTCTGTTAGTGTGCTGAGCCAGTTTATGTCGAGACCACTTGACAGTCACTGGAATGCATCAAAATGTGTGTCGAGGTACCTTAGTGGTACTTGTAATTATGGTCTTTTATACACTGACATTTCTGATGTTACTTTAGCAGGTTATTCAGATTTAGATTGGGCAGGCAACCTCGATGATCGTAGATCCATCACATGATATGCATTTAGTATTGGATCCGGGGTTATTTCGTGGAGTAGCAAAAAGCAAAGTACTGTAGCATTATCATCATGTGAAGCTGAGTAC